>JAWQFJ010003785.1:55000-72609 GCA_034096865.1 Theodoxus fluviatilis
CCTTGACCCAAGGTCAAGGTCATCCAAGGTCATGCAACACAAAGCTCTTAATTCAAGACATAGGAAGCACAATGGTGCTTATTGGCACTTTCTACCATGAGATATAGTCACTTTTAGTGGTTCACTACCCCATTTTGGTCACATTTCATAAGGGTCAAAGTGACCTTGACCTTGATGATATGTGACCAAATGTGTCTCATGATGAAAGTATAACATGTGCCCCACATAATTATTAAGTTTGAAACAGTTATCTTCCATAGTTCAGGGTCAAGGTCACTTCAAAATATGTATACAATCCAACTTTGAAGAGCTACTGTGACCTTGACCTTGAAGCAAGGTCAACCAAACTGGTATCAAAAGATAGGGCTTGCTTTGACCTATATACCACTTGTAGCTAAGGTCGCCATTCTCAATAACCTGGGAGAAAATTGGGAAAATGTGAAAAATGACTGTTTTTGAGACCACATTTATGGCTCCTGTGACCTTGACCTTGAAGCAAGGTCAAGTCACTATGTATATTTTTTGAGGCCTTGTCATCATACACCATCATGCCACATTTGGTGTTGATAGACTTAATAGTCTCCGAGAAAAATCCAACGTTTAAGTTTTTTACGGACGCCCGCCCGCCCGCCCGGACGGACGGACGGACGGACGACACGGCTCAGTACATAGACTCACTTTTGCTTCGCATGTGAGTCAAAAACCAAACAGTTGCATGCAAGGTCATTATATAACATGACAATAACTATAATAAAACAGAACAGGTATTGCACACAAATCAAATACTGTCAGATCTCAATACAAGAAACAATTTGGTAATGACAGTAAAAAGTCCATACCTAAAACCAATCTCTACTTGCATATTTGTTTTTTAGGGCTCATAAATAAAGAGATCACAAAAATGTTGCATGGATAATTTGTCACACCAAGTGCATGAGACACTTCACATTTGGAACTGACATTCATGAATGACAGTCGGAGATGTCAGGTAACATGGTCAAAACACTCGGCACAAGTCCAGAAAACTCAGAGTTAAAACCCTGGATGATGCTCACCACCACTGATAGGCATTAAACAGTCACCAACCCAAATGGCATCCCCTAGAAAAGGCCTTCATGACGCAGAATACTTGAAGAGTCTACAGGCAGACACCCATAAATGCAAAGACAAACAATGCTGGCTCATCTTGAAACCCAGAGTAACATCAAAACAAACATGGTGTATAAGGGCATGTAGAATGATTCTCAAGAGGAAACTTGTTACCACTGAAAATCCATCAACAAAATCACTGCTACATGCCTAGGACAGGATGTGCAGCAACAGCTACTTCATGCAAGAGATGACAGAGAATCCACAGAAGAAATTGAACCTGAGTAAGATGCAAGATGCTTGCATGAACCTGTGGAAAATGCTCTATCTTACCCTACAGTTGGTCAGATGAGGAAAAAAGAGAGGTGGGGAAAAAAATTACCATAGCATACATCAAACCAGCCTGAAATAGGGAATCTGATGCAAATAGTCCACTTGCACTCTTACCCACCTCCCTCCATCAATTTCATTTTGTGTTTTGTCGGCACTTCTCCACCTGCCAGTGGGGAGATAGACATTTCTGGACATGACACCTTCACAAAGAATTGGTGCCACAAGCATGCTGTCACCAAAGAGAAACTGATCATCCACACTCTGGGCCACTTCATCGGTGGGGTCGATCCACCACAGGGGCCGGATCAGTGGCTCGTCCAATCCCATGGCAGACATCCGCTGCATTTCTGGGACCAGTAACTCCAGCCTCAGCTTTATCATGTTCTTGATGAGGTCGGTGGCATTCTTTTCACGCAGGAAGGGAAGGGCAGGGATCCTTATGGCAGGGAAGAACACAGAAAGCTGCAGCCATCGGGCAAAGAGGTCCAAGGTGAGCATCTCATCCTTCAGGAGCTCCCCATCAGACACGATGAGTGGGTAACCCCCGACCCCAAGGAGGAGCGTGAGGGGGAGCGTGCTGTTGAAGCAGCGGTGGCCATTGATAATGGCCACCTCGGCATGGACAATGGCATAGACACTCTCAGACATGAATCCTGCAATGTAGTCCATGAGGACAGTCATGTTGAGGGCCGTGACGACCTCTGCAAAAAGCTTGGGGTAGTCAAGGACCTGGGTGGCATTGTCAGAGAACTTCATGCCATGGGGAATGCCAACGTGGAGCAGCTTGAAGCCCCGGATCAGATCCTCGCGGACCAGACGTTCCAGCTGCTGCAGAAACCAGGAGGACGTGTGGCGGCTGGAGAGGTCCAGCAGCGCTCCCTCCTGGCCCTGCCAGGAGATCAGCCTGCAGAGGCAAGACCACATCATGGTCAGGCAAACAGTGGACTCTCCAGGTCAAAAGCTAGGTGCCTGCCCTGGATTGTTGTTTGTAATAACACACACATCAAGAGGTCCTTGTCTTGGTCATCTGTTTAAATAAAGGCAATCGTTAATGTAACATGCGGGTACAGAAAATAAAAAATATATTGAAAATTTAAAACTTTTTACAAGCTCATCGTATGAACTTGAAATGCCTGAAGATGACTTTTTTCATTTGTACTCTTAAACAATTTCATCCCAGGGTTTCTAAGGACCACACTGTCAATATCCAACCACAATCCAGAACTTACCTTGTAGCCAAGTTGAGGTCTCCCTTCATGAAGTAGCCACTGTCCATGCCGTGGATGAAGTGGTTGGAGCGGTAGTTGACAAAGGTGGAGATAGGGAGAAGAATCTTGCACTGCCAGCGCTGGACTGCAGCCAGCACATGCTGCAGGTCCTCCAAGGTGGGGACAGGGATGTCTAGGTCTCCCCAGTGGTGCTCCCAGTTCTCCTGGATCTCCACCAGTCCACAGCCCATCTCCAGGTTCTGCAGCAGGTGGTGCAGTGTGTCTGTCTGATCCTTGTTGGTGGCTGCAAGGATTGGCTGGGACAGAATGAAGCCATCTGTGGGGACTGCTGTCTCAGGTACAGAGCGGTGAATATGCATTCTTGAATTGTAGTAGACATCCTTGAGGTTCTTGCCCCGACAGATGGAATACTTGAGAAGCGAGCCCTCTGTGTCCTCTGTGGTGAGCTCTGAGCGCAGGCAAAACTGGCGCTCTAAGGTGTGGTTCCAGCTCACCTGCAGGGCAAGAGGAAATAATGAATAACAGGAATAGATCTGACAGGACCCAAGAGAGATGTCCGAGTTATGACACTGCATCAGAGTTTAAAAAGATTAATAAATCATAAGCATGTACAACAAACCTGTTCAAGAGCTGTATTGTACATTTACAATGCCTCTGATGATTGTCAAATATTCAATAATCAGAAAAATCACAGAAGTACAAAGTGTTAAAAACTGTAAAATAGTCAACAAACTTGAAACAAAAACAGACCCCCCAAAAAACTCCCCTCAAATCATTCATCACAAGGTGGTCTAAATCTTACAGCAGGGGTTGGCTAGTGTTGGGAATGGAGGGTTCAAACTCCACAGTAACTGGAAAGGAACTGACATTTCCCCAACAGCCAGACATCTGTTGCAGTTCCAATGAAGAAGCTCCCTGTTTGATACTCTGATATGCCAGCCTGGAAATTGCGAAGCAAATTTTGTCAGTAATGGGCATGCTTCTGAGAGAAGCTCAAATTTAACGAACAAGTGTAACATGTGGCCAGAGCTGTTCAATGCTGCCCTCTTCAGCTGGAACCCCTGGCAGCTGAGCTTTCAGGGCCTGCTCCAGTAGCTCTAAGCTATGTGATGGTCCCCCATCTGTGAATCTAGCCAAGCGAATCAAGGGAATGAATAGAGAGGGCAGCGATTGTTATCTTGGCCCCATCTGTGAATCCAGCCAGGGTGGTCGCCGCGGTTTGGTAATAAACATTCCTATGTGACGGTTTCCCAAATATCCCCGTGCAGCCGAGCATGGCATGTCGGACATTAAGGGAGCGTCCTGTCAGAGACTCTGGCGCATCAGTTCCCAAGGAAGGGGGAGTCAGCAACAATTCTGGATTGAAGTCTGAGACTGCAGCTGCCTCCGAATCTGGGGGTGGAGTCAACAGGTCACCACAACGTGTCGCAACATGAGTGGTTCTTCCCCTCAGCATTGGAGTTCATAAAAAACAAGGAGGACCGGTCGCCCCTTCACTTCGGACTGAACACACAAGCGGAGCACAAGGCTCGCCCCAAAGTCCCTGCTGAGACAGAGTATTCCCCTTCAACTCATCTCAGAGGTGCCTGACCATCAACGCTGCTGCCGTGACCCCTTTTGCTGTGACCAGAGGAGTTTTGTCCCTGTAACTCGTATCAGAGATGCCTGCCCACCAGTGCTGCTGCTGCCGCTATCCCTTCAGCGGTAACTGTTGTGAACCTCTACCTTCCCCTGCAAATTCTGGACTTGAAGTCAGTGAACTTGTGTTATATGAACATTGTTTCATTGACGAACATTCGGTGAGCGATTTCAATAGACACATGAGATAAGTCATCCAGTGGAACTAATGATAAACTTTAACATTCATTAATTAAGGCTGGCCTATTACTAAATATTCTTCTCGTGCATGCTTGATTTTTGCATGAAGATATCATAGTTTGCCCTTATTTGATTAAATCATTATTAATTGATTTCTCATGACCTCTTCTTCTGGTTTTGAGAGAAAGAGACAGCCCAAATGAAGGCAGTGACTGTTATGTGTGCAAGTCAGGCCTCATCCAACCATTGATTAATTAACATACCCCTAGACTCAGAGGACGACTTGCAACAGCTACTATAGGCATGGGCAAGTCACTGAGAGAAATTCAAATTCAAAGAAAATTAGTTTATATGACCCCCACATGATTATGACCACCAAAGACATTTCCGATTCCCAGGCCCAATGATTTCTTGATAATATGCATACATCTTTAGTTCTGGACTGAGGTGTCCCCATGGCTAATGTTACCTCACCCTGCATAAGATTTTTCAACACTCTGCTGATTTTTATGCGGGTCAAAGGTATTTCAGGACAGAGAGTGCCACCATAAATTTAGCCACCGATTTATCAAAATGTCAGAGAGCTTGTGGTTCATTTTTCTAGCATACATATTGGCATTCTGCACTGACAAGCAGATTTTGTGAGCAAGGTAGCCCTGCATGTACTGCCCTCACTGACACATGGACAACTAGGGAGCCATTTTCGGTCATGACCACCACCCATTGCAGCATTGGGTGTTCTTCTTGTGGCAGCCAAGGGTGCAAGTTCCCCAAATACATTTTTCATGTACAGTTTCAATGTACCATTCTAATGTACAATTCCAATGTACATTATTAATGTACAATTCTAATGCACATTTGTAATGGTCACTTCTAATGCACATTTCTATTGTACATTTCTAGTGCATATTTCTAATGTACATTTCTAGTGTACATTTCTAGTGCATATTTCTAATGTACATTTCTAATGACCACAAACAAGCAGAAGACACATGGAAGCCAAATACAAGGGAGGTAACTCTTTTTCCCCTTTTTCCTACCAGTGTAAACAAAAAGCTGCCTACAAGCTGCATCATAACCTCATCTGATCTGAAACGCATATTTTTTCAGTAGAATACTGCCAAGTTCCTCAAGAATTCATTAAATTTAGCAACAAAACTAGCATGCAACAGCCTTTGAATTCACCAACACTGTTGGTTAGGGGAAAAGAATAGACCCATAGCGACCCCCTATGCCGGTCGATTAGGGCAAATATCTGGGAAAATCAGGCTTTGACTTGCTCTCACTTTTATTATCTCTCTGAATTTGTAGCCAGTGGCCTTACATAGCCTACAAAGGCTGATAGGTCTTGCAACTTCATTCATTCATTCATTCATTCATTCTTGCATTCATTCATTCATTCATTCATTGAATTCACCGAGTCAACCTCATATGGAGTGTCCACTGTCCACTTAGAACACAGATAATTCCCTACTCCCACCTGGAAGGGCACGTTGCTGTCCACAATGATGGAGATGCCTGAGGAGGACAGCCAGAAGGGCACGCGGTTGTTGCGCTGGCTGGCCGGGTAGCGGGGGTAGAATGACACTCCAGTCACCTCTGTGTTGGTCACTGGCCACAGGGAGTCAGAGTGCGCCACATGGCCATACCATCGGTACTGGAGAGGGAGAAGAAAAACAAAGGTAAACAAGAAGGGCAAAGCCCATACGACTCACATGCTTGACCTTGACCTTTATATGACCTTGACCTTCAGGTGACCTTCAAGGTCAAGGTCAAACAACTAAACCTACCAATGACATCATACACAAAGAAATGCTTTACACATTTTTCCTACCAAAATACATGTGACCTTGACCCAAGGTCAAGGTCATCCAAGGTCATGCAACACAAAGCTGTTAATTCAAGACATAGGAAGCACAATGGTGCTTATTGGCACTTTCTACCATGAGATATAGTCACTTTTAGTGGTTCACTACCCCATTTTGGTCACATTTCATAAGGGTCAAAGTGACCTTGACCTTGATGATATGTGACCAAATGTGTCTCATGATGAAAGTATAACATGTGCCCCACATAATTATTAAGTTTGAAACAGTTATCTTCCATAGTTCAGGGTCAAGGTCACTTCAAAATATGTATACAATCCAACTTTGAAGAGCTCCTGTGACCTTGACCTTGAAGCAAGGTCAACCAAACTGGTATCAAAAGATAGGGCTTGCTTTGACCTATATACCACTTGTAGCTAAGGTCGCCATTCTCAATAACCTGGGAGAAAATTGGGAAAATGTGAAAAATGACTGTTTTTGAGACCACATTTATGGCTCCTGTGACCTTGACCTTGAAGCAAGGTCAAGTCACTATGTATGTTTTTTGAGGCCTTGTCATCATACACCATCATGCCACATTTGGTGGTGATAGACTTAATAGTCTCCGAGAAAAATCCAACGTTTAAGTTTTTTACGGACGGACGGACGGACGCCCGCCCGCCCAGACGGACGACACGGCTCAGTACATAGACTCACTTTTGCTTCGCATGTGAGTCAAAAACCAGCAGCTTTTATCGGCACAGAAACCATGTATCAAGCTCAAAACAACTGGTGATGACTATCTGACTGTTTCTCTGTGTTTGGCAGATACTTGTCACCAGATGTTTGTTTTTCCAGCTCACGTGGTCTATCCTTGGCACTTCATTCCTTGTTTCATATCATGCGGCCTTGTGCAAAAAAATCTTTATCTTTGCAAGAGCACATCAAACCCTTTCTCTTGTAATTGATATGCACAGTGTAAAAAAACAAACTTAACTGGCATAAAAACCCTTCTACCTTGCAGCTTAGTGAAACACACCATCATCTGTACAAGAGAGCAAATCAAACATGGTTTCTCATAACGTAAATGCATATCTCTCCAAGGCCTCCCAGTAAAAAGTCACAACAATAGCTTACTACTAATTCTACCAAATACATTAATTTTTTAAGATCTAACTTTAAGATCCTGGCAGCTTACATCAGACTGGTCCACTGTTGGGTCAGTTTGTAAAGATATGTATGCAAAGAAATAAGGCTCACACACACACACACACACACACACACACACACACACACACACACACACACACACACACACACACACACACACTAAAAAAGAAGAAAAAAGGTGTGATTAAGGTAAAATGGCCCCAAAAGTTTGAGTCTGTAGGTTGGCCTGAACTTTTTTCCCTTTTTTTTCTTTTTAGAAGAGGGCAGATGGATCATAAACCAAACTTTCTTTTACTGAAAATGCTTTTTACAACATAAGTAGTAGATTCCCAAAGTACTCATTTGGCAGGGAAAATGGGACAGCACAGTTTATTGTTTACCATCAATTTCATTTTTTGTTTTTTTTGTTTTGCATGATTGAAAAAAAAAGAGTTTAGTGTTGGCAGAAAAAAAGGGTTGTCTGGTTACCATAACCACCACTTTTTTTTTTTTTGGGGGGGGGGGGGGGGGGGGGGAGTCCTATATAACAGTTTGATCATGGAAATGTCAAATGCAGGTGCCACAGAATTTTTCCAACTTTATTTACTACAATACCAATTGATAATGAACTTTTTCACATTTCTAATCTGGCTCAGCTGAAGAGAGACAATGTCGTCAATCAGCCACCTCCTACTTAACTGCTTGGATTGGATCCAAAAGTCTTTCTAATGATTTTTCTGCTTTAATTAAATTGATTACTGAGGCAATCAATTACTTGCAACATAAAAAAATGAAGCTGTCTCATACAGCCTGAGTTATAATTACATAGATGCCACTTTAGATCTCAATTATTGCATAATTCATCCCGTACTTTCACTGTATGACGTAGCTAGGCCTGACATTTGGCAGCTGCTGAATGATATCTCTCCTTTCTGCAAGAACACAGAGCCATACAGCTCTTATAATCCTATCAAACTTTTGATAATCTGTGACTATTTGAGGTCCCAGCACCCAACCTTGAGCAGGTAGAAACAGTCTTCTGCCATGAAGTCCTGTGAAACACCAGTCCACTCTACGGTGTAGCAAGGAGTGGAGGAGTTCACGTCACGCGACAGCTGCAGCTCTGCCATGCGTTTCCAGTGCAGGCAGTTCTCTATGTAGTCCTCTGTCACACTGTCCCAGCAGAGGTCAAAGGGTGTGGCTTTGAGATGAATGCCAAAGTCTCCGAACAGCATCAC
Organism: Theodoxus fluviatilis; assembly: GCA_034096865.1. NCBI lineage: Eukaryota > Metazoa > Mollusca > Gastropoda > Cycloneritida > Neritidae > Theodoxus > Theodoxus fluviatilis. The sequence continues at coordinate 63,662 of JAWQFJ010003785.1, forward strand.
ATCCTGCTCCTCATTTTCTATTTTCAATGTCCTCATCTGCAAAATAAGTTAGTAAGTCAATCAGTACCTGTGTCATAAAGAAACCAAAATGCATGTTAACTTTGTGAGAAAAAAGAAGAAGTCAAAACTGCACAGGAAATACCACTAGACGAGAGAAAGAAAAGTTCATCAAACTTTTATAACCTACATTCTCTCTCTCTCTCTCTCTCTCTCTCTCTCTCTCTCTCTCTCTCTCTCTCTCTCTCTCTCTCTCTCTCTCTCTCTCTCTCTCTCTCTCTTTCTTTTTCATTTTTTAAGTCCTGTTTCATTCCATTTAGTCTGGCGGCAAGTGACTCTTTGATAGACTTGTCCGTTCGGATCACTCTGATAATGAGCTCCATCACTACAGCCAAATTGGAGCTGCACATGCAGCAAGTCAAAAGAAGGTGTTACCTTAGCAATGAAGAGGAACTGGGAGTCCAGTTTGATTTCATCACTGTCATCCTTGTGGAAGAGCCAGATGGCAAAGACACCAATGGCGATGATTCCAAAGAGGATGTAGACAGCAATTTTCATGATACGCCGCTTCCGGCGTTTGCTCTCCTGGGCCTGGACAGCCTGGAAGGCAGAACACAGAATATAGACAGCCTGGAAGGCAGAACACAGAATATAGACAGCCTGGAAGGCAAAACACAGAATATAGACAGCCTGGAAGGCAGAACACAGAATATAGACAGCCTGGAAGGCAGAACACAGAATATAGACAGCCTGGAAGGCAGAACACAGAATATAGACAGCCTGGAAGGCAAAACATAGACTATAGACAGCCTGGAAGGCCGAACACAGAATGTAGACATCCTGGAAGGCAGAACACAAAATATAGACAGCCTGGAAGGCAGAACACAGAACATGGAAAGCCTAGAAGGCACAACACAGAACATAGACAGCCTGGAAGGCAGAACACATAACATGAACAGCTTGGAAGGCAGAACACAGAACATGAACAGCTTGGAAGGCAGAACACAGAACACGGAGAGCCTAGAAGGCAGAACACAGAACATGGACAGCCTGAAAGGCAGAACACAGAACATGGACAGCCTGAAAGGCAGAACACAGAATGTAGACAGCCTGGAAGGCAGAATACAGAATGTAGACAGCCTGGAAGGCAGAATACAGAATGTAGACAGCCTGGAAGGCAGAACACATAATGTAGACAGCCTGGAAGGCAGAACACAGAATGTAGGCAGCCTAGAAGGCAGAACACAGAATGTAGACAGCCTAGAAGGCAGAACATAGAACATGGACAGCCTGGAAGGCAGAACACAGAACATGGACAGCCTGGAAGGCAGAACACAGAACATGGACAGCCTGGAAGGCAGAACACAGAACATGGACAGCCTGGAAGGCAGAACACAGAACATGGGCAGCCTGGAAGGTCCGAACACAGAGCATGGATGGCCTGGAAGGCAGAACACAGAATATAGATAGCTTGGAAGGCAGAACACAGAATGTACATGAATAAACACCATGAAAGCAGAACACAGAACATGGAAAACAAGAAGGGCAAAGCCCATATGACTCACATGCTTGACCTTGACCTTTACATAACCTTGACCTTTACATGACCTTGATCTTCAGATGTCCTTCAAGGTCAAGGTCAAACAACTAAACCTAGCAATGACATCATACACTAAGAACTGCTTTACACATTTTTCCTACCAAAATGCATGTGACCTTGACCCAAGGTCAAGGTCATCCAAGGTCATGCAACACAAAGCTGTTAATTCAAGACATAGAAAGCACAATGGTGCTTATTGGCACTTTCTACCATGAGATATGGTCACTTTTAGTGGTTCACTACCCCATTTTGGTCACATTTCATAAGGGTCAAAGTGACCTTGACCTTGATGATATGTGACCAAATGTGTCTCATGATGAAAGTATAACATGTGTACTACAGTTTATGAAGTTTGGAAGAGTTATCTTTCATAGTTCAGGGTCAAGGTCACTTCAAAATATGTATACAATCCAACTTTAAAGAGCTCCTGTGACCTTGACCTTGAAGCAAGGTCAATCAAACTGGTATCAAAAGATAGGGATTACTTTGCCCTATACACCATTTGTAGGTGAGGTATCCAATCTCAAAAACTTCAGAGAAAATTGGGAAAATGTGAATGGCTGTTTTTTAGACAACATTTATGGCCCCTGCGACCTTGACCTTGAAGCAAGGTCAAGTCACTGTGTATGTTTTTTGATGCATTGTCATCATACACCATTATGCCAAATTGGGTGTTGATAGACTTAATATTCTCCGAGAAAAATCCAACGTTAAAGTTTTTCACGGACGCCCGGACGCCCGGACGGACGACACGGGTGAGTACATAGACTCACTTTTGCTTCGCATGTGAGTCAATAAAAAGCTCTGATGGCAGAACACAGCACACCCAGTGTACACATCCTGGAACACAAAACACAGAGTACGGGCGGCCTGGAACACAGGCACAGAACATAGAAATTAGAGAGGCATACTCAGTGCTCCATTATCTCAGTGTGAAAGTAGTCTCCAAACTTCCTAAAGAGGATTTACCAATAAACAATGGAATATTGTACTATCTGCAGTTTTGCCATTGTTCTCCACATACAGTATATACATGTACAGTCTTCAAAAGCTGGTAAACAAACTTTGAAAGAATATTCAAGAAACATACAAATAACACTGCTTTATAAAATGGTATATGTTGAGCATTAATAAATGCTCAATGCAAATAATATCTTCTCACATAGAACTTCACAATTATATTTCTGTACCTCTAGTACTCCCTCCCTCCAACTACCATCACTCAACTTCCCCACCACTTCCTTCACATCCTTCACATATTTTTCAAGCCGAGCAATTCTTTTATCCTCCCCCCATAAATCCTTTTTAATCTTAATGATCTCTCACTCTCTGAGCCTGCATTTCTCTCCTAACCCCTACCCCCACCCCAACACTCCATTACCCATCCCCCCCGAACCCCACCCACCCCTCTTCCACCCCTGATGGATGTTTATGAGGCAAATGGATAGGAAAATTCCATTATTTTCTCTGCAAGCATTTCCATTCCACTGATAATTCATTTAAGAATAAATTTTTGATTCAGTTTTGTGAACTAAGTATATTAAGAAGGTTCTATTTCCTAGAATATAGGGGGAACATTATTTCCCCCCCACATCCTACTGTTATAGAATTTTTCTGAAAGCTGGATCACTTTAGTTTAAGACACAGTTCGAGTTTCTGAGTCTAGTGTTTCTTGTTCTTTAGAATAAGCCTTCAAATAAAGTGAGAGTGTGGTGAAAATCTGTCTCTCCGAGCCAAAATTTTGATAAATTTTTCCTGATTTTGTCTGGTTTTCAATTAGCAACTAATAAACAATCCCAACTGATCTGTGTAAAATAAGGCAGATGGAGAAGAATTGAGAGTAGCTTCCCTTGCTTACAAATGGCTGCTTCCATATGTTCTTTCTTTTTGTTTCTGTGTGATGTTTTTCAAAGTAAGACAGTTTACATCACCAACATCATGTCAGTACTTTTGGGCAATTCAAGTCCAGAAACTCTGTCAAAAATTGGCATGTGTGTCTGGCTTTTTGGTCAAATATTTTGCATATTTGAAGCCATCATCTTCAAATTTTGCACTCTTACTTACTGAAATGTAAGACTGTGGTATGTTATACAAAAAAGAGCTATCTTTCACACTAGATGAATTATGATGGTACATATTTCCATAGATAACTGTGAAATGAACCTAACTTTGATATCCTGTAAATACAGAATGGAATGAGCAAGCCCAGAATGCATAGAATTACAATTATATACAATCACAGCAAAACTGAACATTGTATGAGGATTGGTGAAAATTGAAATGGCCTAAAAGTGATGCCCCGCTGTCCTTGATACTGGTTTTTCCCCTTTTATCAAATTATTAATTTCTCTCTCTCCAAGCAAGCTGCAGCAAAATCAGTGCTATTTCCTAAATCTGCAATGTCTGTTCTAGATAACTGCCCAATTAGATCTAAATATGTCATCATTTAGTAATGTAATAACCATAATGAAAATGACACCCTGATCTAGGTACATGTAGTAGTGTCCCCTTAAATCTTTACACTGTCCCAGAACACACACAAACCCACCCCCCAACAGAAAAAAAAAAATATATATATATAATTTGTTTTCATCAAAATGCGCCAGATTAGACCATTTTGCAGCCTTCTTCCCCCCCCCCCCCCCCCCCCCCCCCCCCCGGTTTCCTAAAAAAATTTTTGAAACCCCCCCCCCCCCCCCCCCCAAAAAAAATGATCTGATCTGCCCCTGCTGGCAAGCTTAGAGAAGGATCCTGTATTGTGTCCAAGAAGGAAACGTCCAATTTGACATGGTTTCTCCTCACTGGGAAAATATGGGTACCTGTATAGGCCACACAGGCATACCAAAAAATAATAAAAATCCTGTAAGGATTGGTAATATTTCCAGCAGACAATCTATGCATCCTCTCTGATGAACTGTCAGCCCAGTGGCTAAGTATAAAGGTGTGCTTCTAACAAGGCTTCACTCCAACAAAGCTGCCACAACATCTAAAGTGGACAACTAATTTTGACATACATGTACTGTCATCATGGGAGTTTCAGATTTGGGGGCCTAAACATTCCTAGACAAATGCCAACCTGGCAAATATTGACCATGAAACATACTACAAAAAATCATGGGTGTGACAAGATTATGCACAAGGAAACACCTGATGTGTGTGAATAGTGAACACTGCACAAAAGATCTTACCTCCACCGTTTGTACCCCTTCTCCATCATGTAGTGTGGAACGAGAGACTGTCTTGGCCTTGAAGAAAAAGGAAAAAAAATCCACTAGAGATAAAATTGTTACACAACATATAAAAGCATTTTGACCATGGTGGAATACCACACAATGAATCTACATTATAATGATAGAACTGTTACACAACAATTTAAAACATTTTGACCACACAATGAATCTACATTATAATTATGATAGAATGTATGTATGTATGTATTTTGGCTCTTATATAGCGCCAATCTCACACCCAAAGGCATGCTCAAGGCGCTCAACACGTTCACCCTTTGAATAAAAGAGTTTTTAGCTGTGACTTGAAAGTCTGTATTGAAGGAGATTTCCTCAGTCTGTCTGGGATATCGTTCCAGAGTTTTGGTCCAGCATACGAGAATGCTCTCTCCCCAGATCTCTTGGTGTTGTAGCGTGGCACATGGAGTAATGACTGCGCCGAAGATCTGAGATCCCTCACAGGCTTATAAGTCTTGAGGAGCTCAACCAGATACAGCGGGGCCAAACCATTGACGCACTTGAACACATGACACAGTGTTTTGAACACAATACGTTGGTGGACAGGCAGCCAGTGTAGCTCTCGAAGGATGGGTGTTATGTGAGAACGACTAGGTGGACGTTTCACTATCCGTGCTGCGGTGTTCTGCACCTGTTGAAGTCTTCGGAGATATTCTTGGGTTTCACCTAGCAGAAGGCTATTGCAGTAATCAAGATTAGACATCACCAACGTCAATACAAGAGTTGTGGCTGATAGAACTGTTATACAACAATTTAAAACATTTTGACCATGCTGGAATACCACACAGTCAAGCTACATTATAATTATGATAGAACTGTTACACAACAATTTAAAACATTTTGACCTTGGTGGAATACCACACAGTCAAACTACATTATAATTATGCAAATTTGCTTTTCCTTGTTTCTGCAGACCTGCAAGTCCAACCCTGTCTGGCCACACTGCATGCAGCCTTGGACATAAGTTGCTGCAGACCATGCTCAGTTTTCAGGATTCACAACAGCAAATACTTGGACAAAAAATGGCCAATTCCATGACTGATGGACTGCTAGCCATCTGAATCTCGAAATGAAAAAAGAAAAGAAAAGGGGGATGCTTCAAGTTTAGTACAGACACAATCACAGACTATGCTTAGATGCCTAATTCTATTCCATTACTAGTAATACTGAGAATAAAAATGCAAAACCCGACTCATCTGTTGTAAGGGTCAAACAGTTTTCCTCAAAGGTAAAAATGAAGCAGATACTTAGTCATCCTTGTTTCTTTAAAACCCCATCATTGACTTGCTGCTTTCAATCCAAGTTTAAATCTCTCTCTCTCTCTATCTGTCTGTCTGTCTGTCTGTCGTCTGTCTGTCTGTCTGTCTGTCTGTCTGTCTTGTCTTGTCTTGTCTTGTCTCGTCTCGTCTCGTCTCGTCTCGTCTTGTCTTGTCTTGTCTGTCTCTGTCTGTCTGTCTGTCTGTCTGTCTGTCTGTCTGTCTGCCTGCCTGCCTGTCTGTCTGTCTGTCTCTGTCTCTCTCTCTCTCTCTCTCTCTCTCTCTCTCTCTCTCTCTCTCTCTCTCTGTTTGTGTGTGTGTCTGTCTGTGTCTACCTGTCTGTCTGTGTCTGCCTGTCTGTGTGTCTGTCTGTCTGTGTGTCTGTGTGTCTGTGTGTCTGTGTGTCTGTGTGTCTGTCTGTCTCTGTCTGTCTCTCTCTCTCTCTCTCTCTCTCTCTCTCTCTCTCTCTCTCTCTCTCTCTCTCTCTCTCCTCTTTGTAGGTATACATGTAATAGTGAGAAGGATAATGAAGGAAAGTAAAAATCTAAAATTGAAATGACTGCCATTATACATGCAATTACTTTACTTTTCTGTGGTGTGACATTGATGTTTTGTGTTTCTACACATTACAGCACACTTGATTCCCTTCAAGCAATACAGATTGCAATATTCTATTATTTACAGTACTACTAAAAGATCAGTTTTCTCCCTAGTCGGCTAGACAACAACACATCACAAGAAAAAGATAACATCTACAGTTATAGAAACTCTAACAGGGAACTTAGGTCTGCACACAAACAAGGTGAAATGACATTGTGAAAATAGTGGTTAAGTTGGCGATAACTCATTTATGAGCTTCAAACCACATTACCACTTCCACTTTACCCTTTCCACTTCAACCTTTCACTTCATTCTTTTACTTCATCATTTCACTTCATCCTTTCCACTTTACCCATTACAAAGTCATGCACTGACCTCTGTCTCCGGGTCCCTGACCAGGGGAGCGTTGATGTCCTTGCTTCGGGAGACGTGGGTCATGGTGGAGGCAGGGGTGGCAGCAAGAGGGGAAGCAAGGCACCCTACACCTTCTCTCCCCTGGCACAGCGCATGCTGTCTGGGTCTGCTGGGGCAGTCTCCTCTCAGTCTACTCTATGAACTGTGGACACAAGAGAGAGCAAAGGTCTGAACGTGGAGCTCTCAACCAGGAAAAGAAAATAAATGAGAGCGGGTGGTGGTGGAAGGATATGGGAAAGGGGGTAAGGGGTTGGGGGTGAGATGGGGGGTTGATTGTGGGGAGAAAATGCGGCAGAAATGGGGTGAGGGGAGGAGGGGAGGGGTAAGGGGGGGGGGAGAAGGGGGGAGGTGTGCAGGGAGGAGATGGGGAGGGTAGAACAGATGGCGGAAGGAAGAAGAAAAAAATTATATAAAACAAGATAAGATGAATGACAGAAACATGAAAATCAGAAGAAAAGTTAAAGCAATAGCAACAGAGCTACAGGAGAATGAGCAGTGAGCAGAGGAAGAGTAAGGGGAGATTAAGAAGGAGTAGTGGGAAAAAATAAGGAGCAGAAGGAGCAGGGGCAGGAGCTGGAGGAGGAGGAGCAGGAGGAGGAGGAGCAGGAGGAGGGAGGAGGGAGGAGAAGGGAGATGGGAAGAGGAAGAGCTGGAACATAAGGAGTAGGTGCAGGAGGAGGTAAGGAGGGGGAGGGAGATGAGATGAGGGAGGAGGGAGGAAGAGGGAGGCAGGAGAATAGGTAGAGGTGGAGGAGGAAGAGGTGCTGGAGGAAGAAAAGGAAGAAGTGGAGAAAAGCGAAAAGACGAAAATAATGGTGAAATGATGAACACATGAAAATTGGGAAGATGGGCACGTGTGCGCACAAACACAGCACATACCAATTGATTTACTCGTGACTTCAAACGCTCATCCACATTAATCAAACGTGCAAGTCTGTCCTGTGCAATAAGCATTCACGGCATTCACAAACGCCCAAAACACAAGTTCCGTATTCTCCAACTAAAACTGCCGCTGCGAGGAAATCAGCCACGAAAACTTTTCCCATTACAAACTATGGAGCATGCTTGATTAAGCCAAGACACACTTCCATCGCGCATCAGCACAGGGCTGGGCAGATTTGTATATCTCGAGATGGAGAGGTGACTCATGCTCGGCCACCACAAGAAAAACAAGCCATCCACAGGGAAGTCTGCCCGGAAAATCGATACTCAACGCTGGAAAGTGCGTCTTCAGTGAGAAGACCTTTCTAACTGATACAAGAGTACCGTGCCAGACCTGTGGGTTCTAGGGTCCTTCTTCCAGAACTCCAACAACCAGGCCATCATACTAGAAAAGCAATAAAACCTACGTGAGCGCTCGATAAGAAACCACTCACGTGAACAACCAGAAAGTGGGAGAGGGGAAAAAATCGATGCAAAACCTTTCACAGTTGCTTCTTGTTACTGCACAATAAGACATCTCTCCATCTCAAAAAAGTCTCCATTCCAGCCCATTGAAAAGCTAATGAGTTCGGCTCTGACGACTCGGTGCCTTAATTAGAAGAGGAGGGGGGGGGGGGGGGGGGGGGGGGGGGGGGGGGGGGGGGGGGGGGGGGGGGGGGGGGGTGGGGGGGGGGGGAGGGGGGGGGGGGGGGGGGTGGTTGTGATGCACGCCGGTGGTTTGAGCGAAGGTAATCGCGGGCGCTGCTTCGCGCTGCGCAGTTACAGGAAGTGCTAGCCTGGAGAGGAGACAGGACAGACGGTTGTCAGTGAGAGGGCGAAGGGGGATGCGGGCCGGCGGGGGCTCGGAGCCGCCGAGGGGGAGCGACATGATTCGTTGCCTCGCAGCAGATCGGA
>JAWQFJ010003786.1:0-2500 GCA_034096865.1 Theodoxus fluviatilis
AAGAAGTTGTATGTTTTATTTGTAGACTTTCAGAAGGCATTTGATACCGTGGACAGGCAGGCGCTGTGGAAAGTGTTGGAGAGTAATGGGGTCAGGGGTAAAATGCTTCAGATGCTGAAAGCAGTATACAAAACTGTAAAATGCAGTATCAGATGCCAGGGTCAGGCACATGGGTCCTTTAATTGCCACCGGGGACTTAAACAAGGCTGCAAAATGTCTCCTTTATTATTTTCTTTCCTGGTTTCACATCTCAGTCGTGAAGTAATTGCGAAAGGAAAACATGGGGTTCAATTAGAACCTAATGGCGTGGAACTGTTTCTGTTGCTTTTCGTTGATGACGTTGTACTTCTATCCGACACGGTGCCTGGTCTGCAGAATCAAATCAATAACCTAAAAAATGTTGCTGATAGACTAGGTCTTGTGATAAACATAGAAAAAACCAAAGTTGTTATATTTAGAAATGGAGGATATGTGGCTGCTCACGAAAAATGGGTGATGGGTGACTCCAGGCTTGAGGTTGTCGCACAGTACAAGTATCTTGGAGTGACTCTATCTACCAGGTTGTGTACAAATACAATGTTATCCGATATAGTTACCAGAGCCAAAGCAGCGTCCATTCAGATCCAAAGGTCCTTGAGAAAGCTTACCTTAGTTACGCCTGAAATATTGTACAAAATTTTTGACGCACAAATTCAGCCTATACTGTTGTACGGATCAGAAATTTGGGGCACCAATGACTGTAAATGCATTGAAACTGTCCATATGTACATGTTGAAGTGGTTTCTCAATGTTGCCTTTAACACACCCAACGTTATGATTTATGGAGATACAGGGAGGTATCCACTGGACATAAATGCTAAATTACGCTCGGTGAAATATTGGTTAAAACTACTTAGAATGGAGCGGGACAGATACCCTTACCAAGTGTACATGTCTATGCTTGGCTTAGTTGATGGGAAACATAATTGGGCAACAGGTATTAAAACATTATTGTTGAAGTATGATTTCAAAAGGGAGTGGGATGGTCAAATGGTCCAAAATGAAACTACATTTATGACACAACTTAAATGTAGAATGATTGAGTGGTACGACAGCAACTGGAGAAATTGTATGCAGCAAAGTACAAGATACTCCTTCTACAAATTAGTAAAGTTTGAACGTGGTATAGAGCCATACCTTTATGCATTAGACAAGAAAGTATTTCGAGATGCCTGGATACGCTTCAGAATGGGAATTAGCGATTTATATAATCATAAGTATAGATACAGTACTGCGTCATACCCAAATATATGTCCATTATGTATGGAAACGGAAGAAGACGAAGTTCATTTTCTACTACATTGTCCAGCCACCTACGATCTAAGGAGTAAATATATAATACCATTTATACAAATTAGTGTTAGTGGACCTCTTACTGACATGTTTGCAACTGATAATGTCATTGTTATTAGAAGTATTGCCACATACATTTACAAAGTATTCCGTAGAAGAACAGAAGCCATGGTAATGTTCGACAGCTACATAAACTTGATGGAAAATTAGATTTATTACTATAAGATGCAATTGTCACCGTTGGTCGATATGGTATTGGGAAGTGACATCCTTAGGTACAAATTTTGTCATTTCTTGTAACTTGTAATGAGCCGGAGGCCCCCACAATAAACTCATTTGTTCGTTGTTCGTTGTTCTCTCTCTCTCTATCTCTCTCTCTCTCCCCTCCCCCGCAATTCCCACTCCTCCCCGTCTATCTTTACCTTTGTAAGTACCAACACAGACCTTATATTCTTAAGAGGTGATATTTAAAGTTGTTTTAACTCATTTTTCACAGTCAAAATGTTTCACTAAAAGTGGTCCATAGTTCCATATACTAGCAGTTTTATGAGCAAAACATTTTCTAAATAGTTCTTTGTGTACACGAAGAAGTTATCGGCAGCCGTGAGAGTTTGATCTGAAGGCTGTGTCATAGGAGATTTTGATTATCTCACTGTGGTAAATGGGCGCTTCGGAGTTTTTTGAAAGTTGATACAACTGCCAGGAAGATACGCAGATCCTCAAAAGCCATGTCATTACTGCAAATAATATGTTTGCTGACGCCTCCGGTGAATTTGCAGCAATTCTGCCTGAAAGTTTCCAAAAGCCATTCACACATTCGGGAGCCGTGCCCAACGGGGAAGTCGGACGAGTTAAGTTTCGTTCTAAGGTGAAGGTCGGCATGTACAGGAAGGAGTTCATACGAGATGTGGTGTCTCTTGTTCACAGAAAGAACATGTTTTCATGGCAGTCACTCTAATGTTTCCTGTCCATGTTTGTGAACATTCATTTTGGTTTTTCCTCATCCTGGAAACCTTCGATCGAGACATCATGCCATGACTCATAGTTTTGAGTTTGATAGATGCTCTGACGGTGGAGAGTTTCATGGCTATCAAAAGCAAGGCAGGACCCGGATGGTTGTGCCCTGGAATAACACAGTGTTCGTACTCCGTTCTCCTTTGTCTTCCTC
>JAWQFJ010003786.1:5000-16999 GCA_034096865.1 Theodoxus fluviatilis
TCCAGCACACATGGCTGTGCGGTACTCCAGCACACAGCACACAGGGTTGTGCAGTACTCCAGCACACAGCACACAGGGCTGTGCAGTACTCCAGCACTCATGGGTGTGCGGTACTCCAGCACACAGCACACAGGGCTGTGCAGTACTCCAGCCCACAGCACACATGGCTGTGCGGTACTCCAGCACACAGGGCTGTGCAGTACTCCAGCACACAGCACACAGGGCTGTGCAGTACTCCAGCACACATGGCTGTGCGGTACTCCAGCACACAGCACACAGGGCTGTGCAGTGCTCCAGCACACAGCACACATGGCTGTGCGGTACTCCAGCACACAGAGCTGTGCGGTACTCCAGCACACATGGCTGTGCGGTACTCCAGCACACAGCACACAGGGCTGTGCAGTACTCCAGCACACAGCACACATGGCTGTGAGGTACTCCAGCACACAGGGCTGTGCAGTACTCCAGCACACAGCACACAGGGCTGTGCAGTACTCCAGCACACATGGCTGTGCGGTACTCCAGCTCACAGCCCACATGGCTGTGCGGTACTCCAGCACACAGAGCCGTGCGGTACTCCAGCACACATGGCTGTGCGGTACTCCAGCACACAGAGCTGTGCGGTACTCCAGCACACATGGCTGTGCGGTACTCCAGCACACAGAGCTGTGCGGTACTCCAGCACACAGAGCTGTGCGGTACTCCAGCACAAAGGGATGTGCAGTACTCCAGCACACAGGGCTGTGCGGTACTCCAGCACACAGGGCTGTGCGGTACTCCAATACACAGAGCTGTGCGGTACTCCGGCACACAGAGCTGTGTGGTACTCCAGCACACAGGGCTGTGCAGTACTCCAGCACACAGAGCTGTGCGGTACTCCAGCACACAGGGCTGTGCGGTACTCCAGCACACAGGGCTGTGCAGTACTCCAGCACACAGCACACAGGGCTGTGCGGTACTCCAGCACCCAGGGCTGTGCAGTACTCCAGCACACAGCACACAGAGATGTGCGGTACTCCAGCACACAGGGCTGTGCAGTACTTCAGCACACATGGCTGTGCAGTACTCCAGCACACAGAGCTGTGCAGTACTCCAGCACACGTGGATGTGCGGTACTTCAGCACACAGAGCTGTGCGGTACTCCGGCACACAGAGCTGTGCGGTACTCCGGCACACAGAGCTGTGCGGTACTCCAGCAGAAAGGGATGTGCAGTAGTCCAGCACACATGACTGTGCGGTACTCCAGCACACAAAGCTGTGCGGTACTCCGGCACACAGAGCTGTGCGGTACTCCAGCACACAGCACACAGGGCTGTGCAGTACTCCAGCACACAGAGCTGTGCGGTACTCCAGCACACAGCATACATGGCTGTGCGGTACTCCGGCACACAGAGCTGTGCGGTACTCTAGCAGAAAGGGATGTGCAGTAGTCCAGCACACACGGGAAGTCTGCGCCTGCCAAGTCGGACGGCTCCCTGCTTGGCAGAGAAACACACCTCCCACACGGAAGAGTGCCAGGCCTCGCTGCCACCCCCCACCCCCCACCCCCACGTAATTCCAGTGGGATGTGCAATGCCACAGACGTCTCCGTCGCATGCAACAACGTACTTCCGTGGTGGTGGTGGTGGTGTTGGTGGTGGTGGTGGTGGTGGTGTGTGTGTGTGTGTATGTGTGTGTGTATGTGTGTGTATGTGTGTGAATGTATGTGTGTGTGTGTGTGCGCGTGTATGTGTGTATGTTTGTCTGTGCGTATATGTATGTACATGTATGTGTGTGTGTATGTGTGTGTGTTTGCGGGCGTGGGTACGTGTGTGATTGCGTGCGTGTGTGCGTATGTGCGCGCGCGTGTGTGTATTTGTGTTCGTGTGTGTGCGTGTGTGTGTGTGCGTGTGTGTGCGTGCGTGTGTTTGCAGCGCCCGTGTTTGTGTGCGGATGCGCGCCCGTATATGAGTGTGTGTGTGTGTGTATGTGTGTGTGTGTGTGTGTATGTGTGTGTGTGTGTGTCTGTCTTGTGTGTGTATGTGTGTGTGTGTGGCTTGTGTGTGTATGTGTGTGTATGGCTTGTGTGTATGTGTGTGTACGTGTGTGATTGCGAGCGTGCGTGCGTGTGTGCGCGCGCGTGTGCGTGCGCGTGTGCGTTCGTGTGTGTGTTTGTGTGTGTGCGTGTGTGTGTTTGTGCAGCGCCCGTGTTTGTGTGTGTGCGCGCGCTCCCGTGTGTGTGTGTGTGTGTGTGTGCGCTCCCGTGAGTGCGCGCGCGCGCGCGCGTGTGTGTGTGTGTGTGTGTGTGTGTGTGTGTGTGATGTGTGTGTATGTGGTGTGTGTGTGTGTGCGCGCGCACGCATGAATGTGTGCGTATGTATATACGTGTGTGTGTAGTAGGGATGGGTTGTTGGATGGGGAAGTGGGTGGTGCGCGCACGTGCGTGCGTTTGTTATGCACACGGTTTTGTGCGCTATATTTTCTGCATTTAGTTTAGAGACGTTCTCTCGTATTGTGCGTGGTAAATTGTTTTGCTAGCTGTTAAGAATATGCGCTGTATTTGACTTTTTTTAAAACTATGTGTACTTTTCCAAATTCTTCAGTCATTTTTACTGTAGCACTCCGTGTGAAAACGTCATTTGTGCAGATGCTTGTTTGCACCTCTGTACGCACATGTGTATTCCTGTCCTCAGAAAACATACAAACAGGGGGTGGGAAGCACCCTAGGTGTCGGGTTATGATCAAATTATGATTAAACAGATGGACCAAAAGGTCGCATTATTTTGTGTGTGTGTGTGAGAGAGAGAGAGAGAGAGAGAGAGAGAGAGAGAGAGAGAGAGAGAGAGAGAGAGAGAGAGAGAGAGAGAGAGAGAGAGAGAGCGTGGCCGTGAAGAAGGCCGTTGGAGAACAACGAACCTAAGCTGGGCGTAGACTGGGTTTCCTTTGCTGTGTAGCTTCTTGTCTTGCTGGAGAGCCCTCGTCCTCTCACGGTGACCATCTGCCACGGACCCTATTGTTGTCAGGAAGCTAGGTGACAATCTGGGTTTTTGCAGATTTCCCGCCATTTCTCACCCATTCTTTACAGCTATACGGCGGTCATAAAGGCCTCCGCACACGAGGCAACCAAAGTCTCTTGCCAAGTTGCTTGCGGCCGGTTGCTTGTCATGTGGCAGGCAATGCTGGCGGCTGAGCTCGCACACGCTTCCACTGTGACCTTTCACCTCTCGCCACGTTGCGAACACGCAATGATTAAAGTAGACCTGCAGGCGTGTGACCTGCATTTCCATTTGTAAAAGGTAGGAGCTTTCACGACCTATTGATGCATTCAACATACAGCTTTGATAAATTAATGCTGTTCATGGCTTACATTTTCTTTGGATGGGATTTCTAGTATCCCGAAATACAGCGTTTTCTGTGCGAAGCGTATAGCCATCTCCGCCATTTACTTTTGCGAACAGTGGCGACAACGCGCCCGGTGATTGGTGGATTCACAGAGAGTGGCTGGAGTGGCACGCCACTGCCCCCAAAACTAGAACAGGTTGAAACACGAGCAACTCAGTTGCTGGTGGCGTGGAAAGTTGCTTGGAATGCCAGTTGCTTTCAACCGACATCGCACACAAAGCAATGTATGGCAAGCAATCGAGTTGCCGGAGTGGAGTTGCCTCGTGTGTGGATGCCTTTAGCGCTGCGTGCGACAACCTCCTGGTTCGTCGATTTCGAGGAATTCAGTGGCACCGAAAATGAGAGAGCAGCTCGGACTGAAATACGCAGAGTTCGTGGCAAAAATGGGAGTCTGTTCTGTGGCTTTGTCCGAATCTATGGACCTAGCAATGCATCATTTTCGCACACGTCCTTCGTCGTCGAAAGCAAGCAGACGTTCATCAAAAGCACTGGGTTTTCTCCCGAGTGGGGAGACGCAATGCGAGTGGGAGACGCAATGCGAGTGGGAGACGCAATGCGAGTGGGAGACGCAATGCGAGTGGGGAGACGCAATGCGAGTGGGGAGACGCAATGCGAGTGGGAGACGCAATGCGAGTGGGGAGACGCAATGCGAGTGGGAGACGCAATGCGAGTGGGGAGACGCAATGCGAGTGGGAGACACAATGCGAGTGGGAGACGCAATGCGAGTGGGAGACGCAATGCGAGTGGGAGACGCAATGCGAGTGGGAGACGCAATGCGAGTGGGGAGACGCAATGCGAGTGGGAGACGCAATGCGAGTGGGGAGACGCAATGCGAGTGGGAGACACAATGCGAGTGGGGAGACGCAATGCGAGTGGGAGACGCAATGCGAGTGGGAGACGCAATGCGAGTGGGAGACGCAATGCGAGTGGGAGACGCAATGCGAGTGGGAGACGCAATGCGAGTGGGGAGACGCAATGCGAGTGGGAGACGCAATGCGAGTGGGAGACGCAATGCGAGTGGGAGACGCAATGCGAGTGGGAGACGCAATGCGAGTGGGAGACGCAATGCGAGTGGGGAGACGCAATGCGAGTGGGGAGACGCAATGCGAGTGGGGAGACGCAATGCGAGTGGGGAGACGCAATGCGAGTGGGGAGACGCAATGCGAGTGGGGAGACGCAATGCGAGTGGGAGACGCAATGCGAGTGGGAGACGCAATGCGAGTGGGGAGACGCAATGCGAGTGGGAGACGCAATGCGAGTGGGGAGACGCAATGCGAGTGGGGAGACGCAATGCGAGTGGGAGACGCAATGCGAGTGGGAGACGCAATGCGAGTGGGGAGACGCAATGCGAGTGGGGAGACGCAATGCGAGTGGGGAGACGCAATGCGAGTGGGAGACGCAATGCGAGTGGGGAGACGCAATGCGAGTGGGAGACGCAATGCGAGTGGGAGACGCAATGCGAGTGGGAGACGCAATGCGAGTGGGGAGACACAATGCGAGTGGGAGACGCAATGCGAGTGTGGAGACGCAATGCGAGTGGGAGACGCAATGCGAGTGGGGAGACGCAATGCGAGTGGGAGACGCAATGCGAGTGGGAGACGCAATGCGAGTGGGAGACGCAATGCGAGTGGGGAGACGCAATGCGAGTGGGGAGACGCAATGCGAGTGGGAGACGCAATGCGAGTGGGAGACGCAATGCGAGTGGGAGACGCAATGCGAGTGGGGAGACGCAATGCGAGTGGGGAGACGCAATGCGAGTGGGGAGACGCAATGCGAGTGGGAGACGCAATGCGAGTGGGAGACGCAATGCGAGTGGGGAGACGCAATGCGAGTGGGGAGACGCAATGCGAGTGGGAGACGCAATGCGAGTGGGAGACGCAATGCGAGTGGGAGACGCAATGCGAGTGGGAGACGCAATGCGAGTGGGGAGACGCAATGCGAGTGGGAGACGCAATGCGAGTGGGGAGACGCAATGCGAGTGGGAGACGCAATGCGAGTGGGGAGACGCAATGCGAGTGGGGAGACGCAATGCGAGTGGGAGACGCAATGCGAGTGGGAGACGCAATGCGAGTGGGAGACGCAATGCGAGTGGGGAGACGCAATGCGAGTGGGGAGACGCAATGCGAGTGGGGAGACGCAATGCGAGTGGGAGACGCAATGCGAGTGGGAGACGCAATGCGAGTGGGAGACGCAATGCGAGTGGGAGACGCAATGCGAGTGGGAGACGCAATGCGAGTGGGAGACGCAATGCGAGTGGGGAGACGCAATGCGAGTGGGAGACGCAATGCGAGTGGGGAGACGCAATGCGAGTGGGGAGACGCAATGCGAGTGGGAGACGCAATGCGAGTGGGGAGACGCAATGCGAGTGGGAGACGCAATGCGAGTGGGAGACGCAATGCGAGTGGGAGACGCAATGCGAGTGGGGAGACGCAATGCGAGTGGGGAGACGCAATGCGAGTGGGAGACGCAATGCGATGTGGGGAGACGCAATGCGAGTGGGAGACGCAATGCGAGTGGGGAGACGCAATGCGAGTGGGAGACGCAATGCGAGTGGGGAGACGCAATGCGAGTGGGGAGACGCAATGCGAGTGGGGAGACGCAATGCGAGTGGGAGACGCAATGCGAGTGGGGAGACGCAATGCGAGTGGGGAGACGCAATGCGAGTGGGAGACGCAATGCGAGTGGGGAGACGCAATGCGAGTGGGAGACGCAATGCGAGTGGGAGACGCAATGCGAGTGGGAGACGCAATGCGAGTGGGGAGACGCAATGCGAGTGGGGAGACGCAATGCGAGTGGGAGACGCAATGCGAGTGGGAGACGCAATGCGAGTGGGAGACGCAATGCGAGTGGGAGACGCAATGCGAGTGGGGAGACGCAATGCGAGTGGGAGACGCAATGCGAGTGGGGAGACGCAATGCGAGTGGGGAGACGCAATGCGAGTGGGGAGACGCAATGCGAGTGGGAGACGCAATGCGAGTGGGACGCAATGCGAGTGGAGACGCAATGCGAGTGGGAGACGCAATGCGAGTGGGAGACGCAATGCGAGTGGGGAGACGCAATGCGAGTGGGGAGACGCAATGCGAGTGGGAGACGCAATGCGAGTGGGAGACGCAATGCGAGTGGGGAGACGCAATGCGAGTGGGGAGACGCAATGCGAGTGGGGAGACGCAATGCGAGTGGGAGACGCAATGCGAGTGGGAGACGCAATGCGAGTGGGGAGACGCAATGCGAGTGGGAGACGCAATGCGAGTGGGGAGACGCAATGCGAGTGGGGAGACGCAATGCGAGCCAAACGCCGGGCCCAGGAATGAGGCGCTAGCAGTCTCGCAGATCCCAGCGCTGCCACCGCGAGACGCAAACAGATCGGAAGAGCGTTCAAACCACGAAAGCAGCCCCGCGTTGTATAAGGCGAGCGCTGTGACCTACTTTCCCCGACCTC
Source organism: Theodoxus fluviatilis (assembly GCA_034096865.1). Lineage (NCBI taxonomy): Eukaryota > Metazoa > Mollusca > Gastropoda > Cycloneritida > Neritidae > Theodoxus > Theodoxus fluviatilis. The sequence continues at coordinate 11,821 of JAWQFJ010003786.1, forward strand.
TCATGCTCTCTGCTGCAGAGCCACCCTGTGCGCTGTGACCTACTTTCCCCGACCTCTCATGCTCCATGCTGCAGAGCGCCCCGGGGCGCTGTGACCTACCTTCCCGACCTCTCATGCTCCATGCTGCAGAGCGCCCCGGGGCGCTGTGACCTACCTTCCCGACCTCTCATGCTCCATGCTGCAGAGCCACCCTGGGCGCTGTGACCTACCTTCCCTGACCTCTCATGCTCCATGCTGCAGAGCCACCCTTAATGGACGAGAATAGATATCCATATATTGTATATAAAGCAATGTTATCTTGCGTTGATAGAAGTGAGAATTGGGCTACGAAGATTAAAGGAATTTTAACTAGCTATGATATGATGCACATCTGGATAGCACAGGGAGTACATGATGAAAGGAATTTTTTGAGAGCACTGAAGGAGCGAATGATTGAGACGTTCAAAGAACGGTGGTTTTGCAAGTTGAGGGAAAGTCAAAGATTTGTGCTATATAGAGAAATCAAGACTAATTTTGGTGTGGAAGAATATTTATTTGCATTGGATAAGAAAGTGTTCAGAGATTGCTTCATACGCTTCCGAATGGGTATTAGTGATCTTTCTGTACATAAGCTAAGGTACTCCTCAAATGTCGACGATACTTTGTGTCCCGGTTGCCGAGAGGTATTTGAAGATGAACGGCATTTTGTTTTGGGTTGCCCGGCTTTGTCTGAACTGCAGGGCAGATATTTGGCACAGTATGTTGATTGGAAAAGCACAGATCCTTTTGTACATCTTATGTTAAATAATGATGCGAGAGCGATAAGAGCGATTGCCACCTACTTGTACCATGCACACAGACAGCGGGAAGACGCGGTGCATTCGGTGACAAGTAATTCATTTTTCTTAGAATGAAGAAACGCTTGGGATGTGCGAGAATACCTCTCTCGCCAATGCACTGATATCGGTGTTGATTTGTTCAATTGTAATGGGCCGCTGGCCTGCACAATAAACAAGTTCGTTCGTTCGTTCGTTCGTTCGTACGTTCGTTCTCTTCTCTCTCTCTCTCTCACTTTCTCTCTCATTTTATCTTTGTTTCTTTCTCTCTCTCTTTCTATCTCTTTCTTTCTCTCTCTTTTTCTATTTCTTTACTTCTCTCTCTTCCTCTCTCTCTCTTTCTTTCTCTCTCTTTTTCTCTCTCTATTTCTCTCTCTTTTTCTATTTCTTTCTTTCTCTCTCTTTATTTTTTTCTCTCTTTATTTCTCTCTCTTTCTTTCTCTCTCTTTCTCTCTCTCTCTATTTCTCTCTCTCTTTCTCTCTTTCTCACTCTCTATTCTTTGTCTTTCTCTCTCTTTCTCGCTCTCTCTTTCTTTCTTTCTCTTTCTTTTTTTCTCTTTCTTTTTCTTTCTTTCTCTTTCTTTTTCTTTCTTTCTCTTTCTTTCTCTTTCTTCCTATCTCTTTCTCTCTTTCCTTTCTCTCTTTCTTTCTCTCCCCCACATTCTCTTTCTTTCTCCCTCTCTCTCTTTCTTCTCCCTCTCTCCTTCCCTCTGTCTATCTCTCTCTCTTTCTTTTTCTCTTTCTCTCTCTCCTTCCCTCTATCTCTCTCTATATCTGTCTTTCTTCCTCTCTTTCTCTTTCTCCTTCCCTCTATCTATCTCTCTCTCTTTCTCTTTTATTCTCCCTCTCTCTCTCTTTCTTTCTCCCTCTCTCTCTATCTCTCTCTTTCTCTCTTTTTCTTTCTCTCTCTGTCTATCTCTCTTTCTTTCTCCCTCTCTCTCTCTTTCTTTCTCCCACTCTCTCTCACACTCTTTAACTTTTTCTTTCTTTCTCCTCCCCTCTCTCTCTCTCTCTTTGTCTCTCTCTCTCTCTTTCTCTCTCTCTCACTCTCTCTCTCTCTCTCTCTCTCTCTTTATAGATTATAAAAAAGCCTTCGATTCTGTTGACCGTCAGATCCTTTGGCGTGCACTTACACAAGCAAATGTTTCCCCAAAATTCCTTGGTATGCTAAAAGCTATGTACGCCCAAGTAAATGCCTGTGTCAGGTGGAAGGGCGTCATCTCAGAGTTAATCGATTGCCCCATTGGAACAAAACAAGGTGCCTTAGAATCTCCAATACTATTTTCTCTCTACATTAACCAAGTTGCAGATTATCTCCGTAAAAATGGAAAACATGGTGTTCAAATGGTAGCTGGAAAGGAAGAGTTTTACTTTCTAATCTTTGCGGATGATGTGGCACTTTTGTCTACCACACCAGCAGGACTTCAGACTCAAATAGACCACCTTGCGTGCGCGTCTAAATTGCTCTGGAAATCAATACAGATAAGACCAAAGTCATGGTTTTCCGGAGAGGATGGCACCTAGCACAAGGTGAAAAATGGTTCTTAAATGGAAACAACTTGATGTAGTGAATAATTATAAATATCTGGGTTATACGTTTTCTACTAGACTCTCAACAACAGTATCTTTAGACAGCTTGGCTACTGCAGCAAAACAAAAACCATTCGTCTGTTTAAAATGATGTGGAACCTTAAGAATATGATATGGAATAGTTTTCCGTCTCTATGACGCACAGATCCAGTCTTCCCTACTATACGCGGCAGAGCTATTCGGTCTTGAGGAACATAAATGTGTAGAAAAAGCTCACCTGTTTGCTTGTAAACGCTTTTTAAATGTGGACTATAGAACACCTAACAGTTTGGTTTATGGAGAATCAGGAAGGTTTCCACTTGCCATAAACAGTACAATGAGAGCAATAAAGTACTGGTTAAAATTTACTAAAATGACCGATGAAAGGCTACCCAGGCAAGCATACCTCATGCTGTCTAACACAAAGATCCCAGATGATCGAAACTGGGCAAAGTTAGTTGTAAATGTAATATGCAAGGCCGGCTATGCGTATATCTGGAGAAATGGAGGCACTACTACTGAGAGAAGTTTTCTTGTAAACATGAAAAATAGGCTGCAAGATTGCTATAGGCAGAGCTGGAACAGCAAAATTCGTGAAAGTGAAAGATTCAGAATGTATCGATCCTTCAAAAGAACCTTAGAAAGTGAAAAATACTTAGAATACATTGAGATAAAAAAATTCAGAGATGTATTTATCCGGTTTAGATTTGGAGTGAATGATTTACTTGTTAACAAACAATCTATGCGCAGCCACAATATAGACCAACATTGCCTCCTTTGTGGTGAGATTGAGAATGAGAAACATTTTCTATTTTATTGTCCTTTGTATAATGATATACGTAATAAATACATAAATGAATACATCAAATGTCCAGAAGCTGCTGATGCCACCTTTTTGATAGATGGACGTGGATACATGAAAACACGCAAGGTAGCAATGTATCTTTATCCCTCCAGGTTTACTGGAGGTCCTACAGACTTTATCCCTCCAGGTTTACTGGAGGTCCTACAGACTTTATTAATCTGTCTGTGTGTCTGTGTGTCTGTCTGTCTGTCCCGTCTCCACGGCCTATATCTCAAAAACTACTGGACGGATTTCCTTGAGATTTTGCACACTGACTGGAAGTTAGGTCCCATTCAATATTATCAAATTTTCAGAATCGAGGTTTGAAAAGAAAGTGACTTTTTTACATTTTGGTGTTTCAATGAAAACAATTCAACAGACTCCATTTTGCAAAATATGTGACGTCATCATTTGACGTCGTATAACGTGACGTCATTTGCGAGGAGATTTTTTGAGAAGGGTGAATACGCCGTATCTGCGAACACTGTCGACAACTTCAAGGCTAGTACGTTAGACCAGAGATACTATAGTAACTGGATAGCTGTCTGCGCGAAACGCGTCTGCCAGTGCCGTCTCGCGTAGACAACCAGGGCAGAAGCACTGCTCTCTTCCGGTCTAAGTCTGGGCAGGTTCCATTGTCCACACAGCAATAGAATGTAATGGTTATTTCTTGTGCTGTGCTTTATCATCTCTAGCTGAATTCAGTTGTGCAAAAACATGATGTAATTTGCGGATTGTAGAGTCAGAGGTTGAAGTTGGACTGACAATTCGTTGAATATGAAGTGTGTTCTTTGACGTAGCGTCTGCTTAACAGCACAGTGGAACCATTCCAGCTATATATCCAGCGTCTGTGGGATTAAGAGGGTTTTGACACAACATGTCAGGAAATAACTGTGCAATTGTTGGATGTGGAGCCTACACAGGCCGAAATAGAGGGCTGTAGTTCCACAGAATAATAACACAACGATCCTGAATGGGAGCGAGCAGATCCTCCCTTTGCGAGTCATCGCGGGTTAGCGCCAGTGGCGGCGCGCGTCAGACAGCAGACGACGTATGTTCTCACATGTATACTGACTGCTATACCGCTATGTAGAAGACAAGTGGAGTGCAATGGTGCTCAGCATTTCACATACGTTTAAGAAACGTTTAGCAGCAGTGTCTCTGACTTGCAACACCATCCTACTTATTAAAAAATATTTTCTGATTCATAATATCATTGTCAACTGACTTCATGAAGCGTCAACTCGCTCTTTGTCTCTCGTGTAAATAATATCTCGGTCATAAATGTTACACTCATCTACACTGTCCGAGCTAATGTAGGTATAGATTGACAGTTATGTATAATATACTATTTCAATGTTCATTCTTTCTTTTCAACTACTTATTTTCAGTAAATGCTGCGTACTTAGCTCAAGTATCTCCTCCATTAGCTGCTCCATTCTGTAAACTCGGGAACCGGAAATGATCGTTGCTGTTGGGAAGGCGGAGCTGGGCAGACAGCACTGCGACTATATTTAGACTATACACTGAGAGGTCAAGTCAGCAGTCCATTATATATAGTGTCTCTGGTTAGACTACTTCTGGAAAGACAGCCCTACTATGTATAACCCAACCTGCTGCACCTAGACTGCATAATAGCCGCCACGCATGCAAGTCTAGCACTAGGAACTATTAAAATGCTACACAGCCTACCTCATAGAATTTTTCAAGTTTAAAAAGCTTGATGTAGCCACTGTTTACAATTGGCCCATGCACACGCTGCCATGGTGAAATCTCCGCAGTAAATCTGACCTAATTTCTGATTGGCCAAAACTACGAAAATGTGTCACGGGAAGTAACTCCTGTATAGTTTTGAATCATACAAATTCTCACTTTTAAAAGTCATTTTCCACTGTTTAATAGATACGATCGAAGAGGGAACTTTGTTGTTTTCAATCCCCAATACCATGTA
>JAWQFJ010003787.1:0-10000 GCA_034096865.1 Theodoxus fluviatilis
TGGTACTGACCAAAGCAGGTCTCCCCAGCATATTCACCCTCCTGATGCAGTCACAGCTTCGCTGGGCAGGGCACGTAGTCCGGATGCCAGACGAGAGACTGCCAAAGAGACTCTTCTATGGCGAGCTCCAGCATGGCCAGCGGTCCCACGGTGGGCAAAAGAAGCGCTTCAAAGACACCCTGAAAGCTTCACTGAAAGCTTTTGCCATCAATCCAGACACGTGGGAACGGGCTGCAATGGACCGATCCACCTGGCGCTCTTCCATCCACCAAGGTGCCAAGACATGCGAGGCAAATAGGATCACTGCCGCAGAAAAGATGAGGCAAGCCCGAAAGGCCCATGCTGTCAACCCCCCTGGAGACGTCCCACTTGTCCCATGTCCCTTCTGTTCCCGAACCTTCCGTGCCAGGATCGGCCTCGTTAGCCATCTGCGCACACACAGACAGAACCAGTCCCAGCAACCCCCCGGATGACTAGAGTGGTCCTCGTCGACTCGACGGACGAACAACAGATCAGAATTATGATTGGTCAGTTGACGTAGTGCCCGATTGCATACTATTAAACTGAGTGAACTATCATTCATATTTTTTCATCGTTTCATTCATCTGATTCACCAAGACGTTGGGTTTTTGTACAAGTACTGGTTCCTGTTAATTCCCTAGTCTTTTGCTTTAATTTTTATAGCAATTTCGCAGGAAGCTGAAATTGAAGTAGTTCTCTGAATCTTTTTAATATTTCAAAATGCTTTAACTACGTCCTGATTGGACCTTTATTGATCAAAACTTTGAAATCAATTTTCTCGTCAGCGCTTCGAATGAAATCCTTTAATTCATCCTGCGTCAGGGCTGACAGGGAGAACTCTGGACAATTGCGGTTCAGTGGCCTGGGGCCGTACTTGGAGGGTGCTTCCTCCAAAACAGGGCCGCCTTGATAGCACGCCAGCTTCTCGAGGATCAAAGCCATCTGGCGCTGAGCCTGCAGAGGAAGAGGAAGGTGGTTAGGTGTTTGGCCCTCTCTTTCTCTTTCATCTCTCCTCTCTTCCATCTGCCTCGGACACGTATATGCAGTGACTTTGGTGTGTTGAGCCCTGGCTTTGTGTCACAAGCACCATGAGATTAGGCAACTTACTGTAGGTTCCTGTGGTGATGATGCCTTTGATTCTGACTTCTTGAGGGACAGAAAGGCAACGGTTAGAGTTGATGCTAATGTGAGAACAGAGTGAAGTGCGTCGCATGAAAACAGGGTTACGAGGGAAATGTGAACATGGAGTTTATTCTGAGAGTGAATGGCTTGTCACAAATAGCCACGAAAGACTCGATTGTTTGAAGTAAAAGATTTGAGGTGTATCTGATGGAAGAAGCTGTCTTTTCACAGCAACAAAGGCGAAGAGTGAGCAGATAAAAATGGCAAATAATACCCGGCATAACGTAAGTACCTCTTTTGTTGTTTGCAGATGATGCAATGCTGGTCTACAGAACCAGTTAAGATGAGAAAACAAAATTTGAAAGACAATGCATGTTATCTCTACTAACTGTAATAATATATAATTATGTGAAATTAAATGATAATAAACATTTTTTACTCAATAGTCATGTTGACAAGACATATTGCCATTGGAACTGATGTGAAAAATTTTACCACGTAAATAGAATGGGGTTGACGGCCTCAATGAAATCAGATCAGTTCAGTTTTCCCCCCTCTCCCTACTTCTTACACCAACGTGATCATGCAGTTCCCGAAGCAAATGCTCATAGCAATTTCCTAAATTATTCTGTGTCTGCGTCTGCTTCGGAGTTGTCGTGCCTGTGATGTCAGACAGTGGCCAAAATGGAGCGCACTGGCGCGTCCTATTTCTCAAGCGTGAGGTGCAAGTAGTCCTGAGCGCTGGGAACGCGGTTCGCAACTTCCATTCTACCTTGGGTAACCATCCACCTTGCACAGTGTCACGGGTGACTCCTCCTTGCATTCTGAACACAGAGATATACTATAGTCTCAGCCACGCTGAATGTCCCCCTTGTTCTGTGGACAGGCAGCGAAGAGAGAGAGAGAGTAAGCTAGAGTGCACAGAGCGTGGTTCATTTGAAAGGGACGACGCCAGGAGTGAAGCGTGCGATGAACGTGACTGCAGCGAATACTGTGTGCAGACAGACGTGTACCCGAGTGAGGTACGTCGGGTAGATTCTTCCTAATTAGGAAAAGTTTAGCTCATGTTCCTCAAGGGAACTGTCGTCTGTTTACCCTGCACGATGAAAGTGTATTTTGTTTCAACTGTCGCTAAACGTTTTTGTTATGGCGACGTTTCGCCCGATGTTATTAAAGCTATTGCTCACAGCGACTGATGCAAGAAAGAAGGGTTTCGTTTATGATTTTCCGACCCATTTGTAACCACTTACACATCACTGAAAGGCATGTTATTGGCAGTTTTTTGTGTTCTAATGGCAACAGTCTTAGATCAAAGCAATACTGTGCCTGGCTCTGTCGATGTCATTGTTATGGCACGGATCTTTTAAGTCACAAACATTGCAACTTTGACTTCTGGTGAAATCTGTTTCCAGGAATCTATGAAGCCATAAATCAATGGGTTTTTCTTAGTAATCGGAATGGTTGTGACAAATGCATGTGGCTTGACAAATCGTCATCTGCATACAACTGAAGTGTTGTCTTGAGAAAGCTTTGAAAGCAGTTTTGATCTCTTCATTGTAGTTCTGTCAGTCTTCATCTTATCGTTTTGTTTTGAATTATTCCCACAACACCTCATGCATCTACACGTTTTTCAAAAGGAAATGACCTTTGACATTGATTTTGTTCCAAATACTTCGCCAGTCGAGGATGAAGAGACGTTTACGTGGAAGTTGCGGGTTCGACTCCAGCCTATGGTCCGATTTTGTGTGGTTGGGGGGCGGGGGGGGGGGGGGCGGGGGGGGGAGGGTAGTGGTGGGTGGTGGTGGTGGGTGTCTATTCCCTGCAAGGTTTTGACTCTGTATCGTAAACTTTGTTAATCAACGATTGTTGTAGAATGTAGCTAAAGTTTACTCGACATTTTCGCGGGCGAAACCATTCGCATGCAACGAAGAGGTTTCCTTAGAAAATGTTTCTGAACTCATGTCGTTACACTAGCTTTTCATGTCCCTGCAGGACAGAGTCGCCCACGACTTTTCATTGACAAAGCGCTGCGCTGCTGGGAACGAGGACATGTGGAAGCCATGTCTTGCCTATTTCCTCGCAGTCGCCAGTTCAACTGCAAGGCGCCTGTTTTTGTAGCCGACGGAAAAATAAACCAAGGACTTCTGCAAACCACAAATACCTAAAGGTTGCCACGTTTGGGCTTTTGACGTGTTCTTTCCAAAAGTGCACGGGATCTTTCGTGATCGCCAAAATTAGAAACAAAGTATTCACCTGCAGGAAAGTATTCTCTGCGAGTTCCCCCATAAATGTCATTGGAATTCGTTGAAGACGCCCGCCTACTAATCCGTGGTTACATTCCTCAGCCTTGCGGTGGTGCCGTGTTTGCTTTAAATGCCTGCCAGTAGTCTTCAGTTTCGGTTTATTCCTGCAGGAGCTGCAAACGAAGTATCCAGCTGTTTCGCAGGTGCGTCGTTAACAGTTGATTTAGCGGTTAATCTGTCTGTAAAGTACGGCGGTATTAGGTCTTATCCGTCTTGAGAAACCCAATCAATGAGATATCCGAGATCAGAGCTCGTCTTCTGAAGTTAGACTGGCAGTGATGACGCAGGGACTTTGTTGACATTGCGCAATTGGCAGATCGGCAGCAAGAAACTCAGGCACTTAATGAAGCTTCAGCAGCCCAGTCAAGCCTTGAGCATACCCACAAAAAACAGCTAAATTCCTGCATGTCTTCAAGGTTACCGCGACACCACGCTAGAGGAATGCAAAGTTTGCCTAGCTTTGTAGATCTTAAACCAAATACAGCCGGCGACCTTGAGTTCAGAGTCAACACAAACAAGGTATTCATTAAAAGTCTCTGTATTTAATAAAAATAAAAATAATAGTAGTTTATTCATAGGCACATACCTTCCCTTGACAGGCAAGCGCATGGCGTTTACAATCCAAAGAATCAACACTCATACAACCACTCAACATCACCTTCCTACAAAAATTCACACACTACACAAATAAACAAAAAACAAAAACTAAGATCCAGTAGAACAAATAGAACAAACTATACATTATACCCCGCACTTGCAGGCCAGGTCAAGTAAGGCGAAGCAGCTCAGCGGGAAAGGCGGATCGGAAGAGGTGGATCTTTAGAGCACTTTTGAACTGGGGCAGAGTGTCAGAATGACGGACTGAGAGAGGGAGACTATTCCAGGTTACAGGTTCAATATAGGAGAAGACACGCTGTCCTTGAGTTTTCCTATTTCGGCGGAGGACCTTAAGCATTCTAGAGTCAGCAGCTGAGCGTAGAGATCTGGAGGGCGTGTAGACTGCAAGAATTTCTGTAGGAGCGTGTGGTGCGGTGTTGTCGATGGCTTTGATGCACAAAGTAGCAAGTTTATAATCTATCCTTTGAGAGATTGGGAGCCAGTGAAGTGTATGTAGGAGTGGTGACTCCCGGGTACGCTTGGGACATCGCAAAACTAGCCAAGCAGCACAATTCCTAACTTTCTGGAGTTTGTTAAGCAGAGTGTCGGGGATGCCAGCGAGAAGAGACAACAGACAAACATGGATTAGCAGCGCAAATATCGGCTAAAGATCCTTCTCTAAGCGCACAAGAAGAATTTATGTCCGGATGCGACGAGGCATTAAATCAAATGACAACGAGTGTGGAAGAAGGATGATAATGATTAACAAATATTCGTGAATGCAATACATGAAGAAAGCGAAGGCCGGCGTGCGTGTCTGAAAAGTACTCAGAAAGTCGGCAGGTTTTGAAGGCTTACAACCCTAAGAAATGCTAATAATAAAATGTAAATGCTGGTTAGTCCATTAAAATATACACTGTATTCATGCATATGTATTACGATCAACATGGGAAGGTGTGAAAATACAAGCACATTGACAATCATTCGTACATACATTATTCCAAACTGAAATAAATTATACATGCACATCAGTCTCCCTCTAAAAACAATAAGTACATTTCAGACACGATGAACGTAAACATAGCTTTCTAGTTCGCCGGGAGGCGCTGATGTTTGCATTCAGATCAAATGGAAATAATCTGCACACTTGTATGTCTGAAAAAGTGTAATGAATATGTTGTACATGTATATGAAATCGGATTTATGGTTGCGCCCCAAAACCCAATGAGAAAACACTGTTCAGAATAAATAGCCGAACTATTGTTCTGCAAAGAAATTTATCACACCACCCAAGAGGTCTTTGATCTTCTTCGTAGTTTCCTGAAAACGCCTCCCTGAATTCACCAGCCTTAAAGGAGTGGCGAGACTTTCGTTCTGCCTCACGCCATGAACACGTGGGTGGATCAGGCTGCCATAGGTGGTGTCTTCCTCAATCCATGACTGCCGTGTCTCATTCCCAGGGGCACTTTCATCCGTCCTGCAGCGGACACTGACCGGTCAGCAAGATACGACTGCTTCTCGCGCTGGTTTCCGGCGAAGAAGTGCTGTCTAACGGACGCAGCCATACATACCATTCTGATGTTTTTGTTCAACGAGCGTCCACGGAATCTTCTGACATGGTTCATTGGTTTCGGGAAATTCACTGCCATTCATGGAAGTGAATTTCTATTGTACATCGTAGATTGTCTTTCACCTTCCTAGGACGATGGCTCGCAGTTTCACTCACTACTGTTCTTTGGTCTCTACGTAGAGTTCTATGATTATATCATAGTCCTAGGCGTTGTTTTGTGGGTGTTTTGCATAGGAGTTCCTCATACTCCCCTTCCATAGCTCTTCGCACCCTTTGTGATCGTATAGATACTGTTAACCTTTCTAGACATAGCTTATGCTGTTCTCATTTGTCTTTGCCATGAATGTTTTTATATCATGGAAGGTTTCTGCTGGACTGTAGAATGCACCAAGTGTGAAAACTTCTTTGGGGAAAAACGGAACATATAGAGAAGCAAGAATGAGTTGGCTGCAAGCTTGACATTGGTAACTGATGAAAACATTTACATGAAACTCTGTCGAACGAAAGCTCCCAAATATGCCTGCTCATCTCTGCCATACGTGTACAGGCGATGCTCCCACATCAAGGTGGAGCTGAATTCAGATGTGAAAATATTTATCAAGACTCGGCACGGAAAGCTCCTAGCACATTCTGAACACAGAGATCATAGTGTCTCTGACACAGGTTGGTCACGTGACTTCGGCTCCACATTCCATTGATTCTACCAATCAAAATTCAACATGATCAGAAGACCATTGAGAGTAAAAAGAGGCGATTCTATTTCACTCCAATTATTTATCCCGATAGATAAACACAAATTTGGTGTTCTAATAAAACTAATCTATGAGATTTTCAGGAAATCATTTGAGAACTACTTTTAGCGCGAACGTGTCTATAAGGTTGCAAACTGCCCTGAGCACGTGCGATTGTGTATAGTAATACCAAAGATTATACAGTTATGAATAGTCTTTGGTAATACACGCGATCTTTGGACCTACGCAGCAAAAAGGATTCCTATGGGTCCGGGATGGTTTCGTGAATCTATGGTTATACTCTCGCAAGTAAATGCTTTCTGGCCGGAACCTGTGGTCTAACTGCCTTCACACTGTTTGACGAGCTCCACACTTCGATCATTCGGTGTCGACTGATGGAGTCAGTAAGTGATTTAACCTGTGTTGAACGTTAATCGAATGGAAGTTTCTTCTGTAGGAATCCGTCCGATTCCGAAGTTCGATATTATCGGATAGCTCAGAAGCAGTTTTTCTAAGTTTTATCCTTCTAAGCATACATTAAATTAATGATTCCTCATCAGCAAAAGCACTCAGTGGGTTTCTGTGTGTATCGAAGATTATGCAGACGGGATTGGTTGCCTTACTCGCTCAATGAAGTATAAATATTGCTGTTGTATTCAAAGTCCTTATAATTAGTAGAGTTCACAATATTACACTCTTGTGATTCGAATTTTACCGCATACAAGTTTTACATTCATGGGAAATCGATGTTTAGAAAATGAACTGACGGGAAAATGGCTGCCAGTATGGAGTGTATCACAACAAGCGGAGGAATACACTCACGGTGTGATATGGCATTCAGCGTGGCTGTTCAGAACGGTGGTATGCATGTTATGGAAGAATTTAGGCTATCACGTGACCAACCTGTTGCTGAGACTATATTCACTAGTCTCAGCCACGCTGAATGCTCCTAGCAGAGACGATAGCGATTACAGCAGCACGTGCAGAACCCTGATGACGAGGACGCTGAGGCTCCGTTGCATTTCTGTCTGGACGGATTTGCACACAGAGGAAAACAAAGAACGAGAAAAAGTGTTGGTTTTCCCATGCTGACCTCCTGTCAGTGTATATACAACGGGAGGCCCTAGGGAAGGCGGTTGCTCACGTGTCTACACGGACGTGTCTGTAGCCCGCCTTTGCCTCACGGTTACAATTCTTCCCATTCATTCCACTTTGCATGGGGGTATATATATCTAGCATCTACGAGCGCATGAGTGTTGACGCTATCTCTATTGAATTAGAGGCGCAAATAGATCTGTGGCAAATAGCCATTGGTGACCTCGATGACAGCGTGTGGCGGCTTAATCTCACGAACTTCTTTCTCAATTGTTTATTGATAAGCGGTGGTTTGATAGACTGGCTCGCTCTTGCGAAATCAGTGCGTAACGGAATGAGAGTAAAGGAAGGTCAGTGCTGCCATTTTATCACAGTGTAGATTATCACAGCAACATATTCTGTATTGTCGTTGATTTTGACTGCAGTGTTTCTAGTTCTCTAGTGCGTAAACTACCAAGCATGGCCGCATCATACAACAAAAACTCCGCTCTGAAAGCACACTGTATAGCGATCGAAAAATGGGAAATGGAAAAGATTATCAAACTAAACTCTCTTTTTTTTTGAACGAGGAAAAGAAAGTAAGACAAGACCGAAGGATCAACAAAGAAGAACTAAAAGAAACAAAAGGAGAGATTGTTGACGCAAGGAAAGAAGGGAAATAAGAGAGAGAGAGAGAGAGAGAGAGAGAGAGAGAGAGAGAGAGAGAGAGAGAGAGAGAGAGAGAGAGAGAGAAAGAGAGAGAGAGGAGGGCAGGGAGGGAGAGTTAGAGAGAGAAAGAGAAAGAGAGGGAGGGAGGGAGGGAGAGGGAGGGAGGGGAGAGGAGAGAGAGAGAGGAGAGAGAGAGAGAGAGAGAGAGAGAGAGAGAGAGAGAGAGAGAGAGAGAAAGAGAAAGAGAGAGAGAGAGAAAGAGGAGGGCAGGGGGGGGAGAGTTAGAGAGAGAAAGAGAAAGAGAGGGAGGGAGGGATCGAGAGGGAGGACGGGGGGAGAGAGAGAGAGAGAGAGAGAGAGAGAGAGAGAGAGAGAGAGAGAGAGAGAGAGAGAGAGAGAGAGAGAGAGAGAGAAAGAGTGGGGGTGGATTTAGGATAGGAAGAGGTAGAAGAGCAAAATCCGAGAGCTGGACGGCTGGAGGTTGATGGTGGAGAGCGAAGGCAAAAGAGTATCTGGCGCTGTGAGCTTGGGGAATGTCGACAGCTTCCAGTCAGGCTACTGCTTCCGACACCCACTCCCTCGGCAAAGTTCATGCCTCTCCCTGACTCTGCCGCAACCCCTCTCTCCCCCCTCCCCCCTCACACTCTCTTTCCCCTCTCTTTCACATTTCTCTTCCTCCTCCCTTGTCTCCCTCACGCATGTACCCATCCTCGGCAAGTTTCCTCTCCTATAGTTCCCTCTCCTATAGTTCCCTCTCCTAGTTCCCTCTTCTAGTTCCCTCTCAGGCTTTTTCACTTTTACGATCGGTCTGCCCCTTCCCCTCCCCCCTCAATACCCCCAAACCCCCACCCCCGCCCCCTATGCAGTTTCCTGCTTGCTCCCTCGTCCCCCTTCACCCATGCACCCGTCCTCTCTCTGTCTTCTTTTGCTCGTTTTTCAGTGTTGTGGTCGGTTCTTCTCCACTCGCCATTCTCACACCCCCCCCCCCTCCCCCCGCACCTCCACCCCACCCCTTAGGTCTCTCAGTTCAGCTCTTGCACACGCATACACACGTATGAATCATAGACACGTATGATACATACGCACCTGAAATATTTATCCATCTTCCTTTACCCATCTGCCTGTCTGTTTTCCTCTCATCAGGTTGTTGGGTGGAGGTAAGCGATTTTGTGTTGTCCTTTTCATTTTAATTTCCTCCATCTCATTTTCTTCTTTTCGCTGCATGCGACTTACGTACGTATACACACACACCCTCCTAGCGCTCGCTATATCCCTCCAACCCGCTTCCCTCCCCTTTCCATTCCTGCGAGTGATCTATCGCTCTGTTTTCGATTTTCCAGTGTTCATTATTTGCTTACCGTGGTCAGTAATGCAGATACGTTCGTTTTGAATAATTAGTTCATATCCTCTTTTGCGAATCCATTTATGTACATGCTTACAAAGTAATCTACGTGGTTAACTGACCAGGTACAGCTTATCTGGCAATTACGGCTTTGATAATGCAATATGCAACATACATGGTTAACCTGATAGTGCGGACTGAGGAGTTTGTTTAGTTTTAGTCGATTTTGCATCATCTACCCCATAAATAAGGCGGATGTTAGGATTTTAAGCTGGATCTACATCTATGTGATCAGAAAGTTGCGTAGTCGGTTTCGTTTGATCAGGGTGTACCGTCAAGAAAGCTTTGTCTAGACTTGGTCTCCACAGTCACTTTTCATTTCCATCTTTCCTCTGTAGCTTTGCGCTTCCAGGTCGTGCTACGCACGCTTGCAACATCTACACGCAGTTCTAGCAATGAAACTCTTATCAGTCCATCGAGCAAAGTATAGACGAAGCCACGTGACTCACACTGGAGGGGTGGGGGTTGTCAGCGAATGAAAAGAGGACAAACAGGGGTGAAGGGGAAGGAA
>JAWQFJ010003788.1:0-17500 GCA_034096865.1 Theodoxus fluviatilis
TGTGTCATATCAGAAGTTCGCCGAAGGCCTCGTTTATCGGCATAGTTCTGGTCTCACTTCCGCTTCCTCCGCTTACAATGGACGCCGCTGTCGAGCGAATTCTCATGGTAAGTAGTGAAGATTTATTCCATCAGTTGAAACTGTAAGTACATTTGCAGGCATCCCAGACACACTTTGCAGTAACAGAAATGGTATTCATTCCACTGTTGACCGAAAACAAAGCACTTTGGTCAGGCTATCTAGTTCGTCTGCTACTACGGCCGTACGCGCGCCGCTGTCGAGCGAATTCGCATGATGAGTAAAACATAATTGTTCAAACAGTGATGATTTATTCCATCAGTTGGAACTGTAAGTACATTTGCATGCATCCCAGACACACTTTGCAGTAACAGAAATGGTATTCATGCCACTGTTGACCGAAAACAAGGTACTTTGGTCAGGCTATCTAGTTCGTCTGCTACTAGTACTACGGGCGCCACTGTCGAGCGAATTCTCATGATGAGTAAAACAGATAATTGTTCAAACAGTGATGATTTATTCCATCAGTTGGAACTGTAAGTGCATTTGCAGGTATCCCAGACACACTTAGATATGTGGGAAATGGTCCTTGTTCAATGGAAAGCCATAGCGAAAACTTGCTTCAGTTTCATGTTGACAGGGGAAATTATAAATTTGTGCAATGTAATGGCTGTATGTTGCAATCTAATCAGCAAGAGCTGTACTTTTCTCAAATTATATGAAGTTCTACAGCAGTTCAAATGACTTTCATGTGTTTTGATTTTCAGGATGTAGATGAACTGTTGGAGTTGAACTCAGCGCCTCCAAACAAATCAAGAGCCCCTGCAAATCACCAGGTAACTTTCTTTTGCAACAAAAACTATTTTTAAAAAGGTAGTTGTTGAGTAATTAATTTACACTGCATACTTTTTTGTGTGCTTTTCTTTCTTTTCTTCGTGTTTGAGGTGTTGAACTTGACTGAAGTATGGATTTTGTTGACTGTTCTTGTTTTATTTTGTGTGCAGATAAGCCTGGAACTCGTCGAAGAGGCGTGTTCATTTTTGGCAAACAAATGTGTTTCTGTTTCTGCAAGGCCATTTTTCAAGACTGTATCAAGTAAGTGTTCTGTTTACTACCAATAGTGGATGATGGATTTTTCACATGTGCTCAAAACCAAAGCTTTAATGACTTAAGCCAGGTATCAAAAGTAAAGATGACTGAAAACTTCTTCTCAGTCCAAAAGTCTTCTCTGGTGAACTGGAAGGATTTCAATTAAATTACATACTTTGTCTTCTGTACTGACTCAGTGTGTGTGCGTGCGTGCGTGTGCATGCAAACGTGATTGCAGTATGATTGTCATATATAAAATTATTATGTTGCTACCACCTCCATACTTGATTGCTGTGAAAATGTTGAAACCAGTTCTGATGATAACACTTGTGATCTTCAGTAAAAATACTAAAATGATATGAAACCTGAAGTATTGTTTTCCTCGAACCTTCTCTTCCTATTTTGCCCTCATCCTTGTCTCCCTCTATCCTTCTCTGTCATTCATTCACTTTTTCCCCCCACCCTGCTCTTCTATCATTTCCCCTTTTTGCCCCTTCTGCATTTAAGTTGATGTTTTCCCCACATCCATCCCCACAACCCTACCCCTCCTCTTCTCTATTTTCTTTAGTCCTTCTTTCTTTCCCTCTCCTTCCCCTCCATTTCCATCTCTTATCTATCATGTTTCCCTGTCTTCACTCCATCCCATCTCTCACTTTTTGCCTCCCTCCCCTTTTTCATATCTCTTACTCGCCCACTCCCTTCTGCCTCCTCCCTGTCTGTCTGTCTGTCTGTCTGTCTGTCTGTCTGTCTGTCTCTCTCTCTCTCTCTCTCTCTCTCTCTCGGACAGATGTTTGTATTGTCCATTTTGTGATGGCAACTTGGAGAATGAACGACACTTTCTTATAGATTGTCCATTTTATGGAGACATCAGACAGAAGTATCTCAAGACATATATACAAACGGCGAAGCATAGGAACCTTGGCTACCTAATTGATGGCAGGAATGTAATGATGACTCGGAATGTGGCAATGTACATATATTATGCATTTAAAAAACGAAGTGAGAAAATCGGTATGTAAACAAGTTGACATTATATTACGTCTGTACACTTGTGATGGGCCGCTGGCCTATGCAAATATTATAAAGTCTAAAGTCTCTCTCTCTCTCTCTCTCTCTCTCTCTCAACCTCTGCTGTTATACACATCAAAGCTATGGGGATTGTCTCCCTCATTTATGTATTGCATGCTTCAGTGATTTTTGGGGGTATTTTTCAGGGGCTGCTGTACTGGAGAAGGTAGAGTTCATGAACACGTGTGTTGTTCCGAAGACAAAGTTCATGCACAGGAGGAAATACAACCATGCATACACTCAGCATATCATGGATGTCACCCAGTTGACCGGTTCACCAGCTATATCTACATGGCTCTGCATGCATCTGTTTCAAATCTTACTTGACAAGGCCTATTCCCTAGCCTCAAAATCCAATTTTGAGGAAAAAGCCAGGAAATGTCTCCAGCTGAATGAGAGTACGAAAGACGTTGTGCAGTTTATTGGTGGCAGTATTGTTTATAAACTTCGTCAGAAAGCTGCAAGCCTGAAAGACACAGCAGCAAAAGAAGGAATGGTTGATTGCTTGGGTGAAATGTGTGGTGAGAAAGGCAGTGAAAACTGCAGTGACGACCGCATGACAAAGACTCTGAACCGAGGGGGGCTTGTCTTCCTCAAGCCAGCAGCCATAGGATTCTTTCACCGTCTTGAGATAGAGGTTCAGGAAGTCTGCAATGCCCCATCTGACAAGACACACATGAAGATTTCAGATTTTGTTGAGAGGTGTGAGGCAGATGAGACTGTTACTTCTGCATTCCACTTAGCAACTTATAATGCCCACAGTGAGGTACAGAAAGAGTCAGTTTTTGTCAAGATTGTTCAGCTTTACTACAAAATTCGTGTTCACCATGAGTGCAAAATGTTTGTACAGAGGTTGAAATGCAAGACTGCTGTTGAAAAGCAGGGGATAAGAAAAAGACTTAAGGAAAAGAAGACTGTACCAGAGTAGCAATTTGATTGATCTTGGTTTCTTTCTCAGCTGTATGTACTGATTACAGCGCTTCCTATTTCAGTGTTTGACATGTGTAAATGAGACTTATGCCTATGTCGCACTGCCTGTTTGGCAGTTTTTACCAGAAACAATCGCCAAACATGTGTTTTTCAACTTTTTGGTGTCTGTGTCTTTCCCGTTCGACATGGTGTTTGGGCAAAACATGTTTGTACTGTGTTTCTGCTGTGTTTCTCAGCTGTGAATCAGATAGCAATTTCCATTTTGGTATTTTTGTAAGTGCCTGTCTGTGTGTGTGTGTGTGTGAATGCATTTCTGTGTGTGTGTGTATGTGTGAGAGTGTTTCAGTGTGTATGTGTGTGAATGTTTGTGTGTGTGTGTTTCTTTGTGTCTGTGTGTCTGTGTGCATGTGCCTGTGTGACTGTGTGTGCGTCTCTGTGCGTGTGTATGTGCGTCTCTGTATGTGTGTCTCTGTGTGCATGTTGTTTGTGCTTATATGTTTAGCTTTGTTCAGTTTCATGTATTCACTGCGGGTACACAGCTGGGTTTTTAACTTTTGTGTTTGGGCACAAGCTTGTAGGAGTACGTTCTACAATAATTGGTTGTACAATAAATTGTGATTGTTACTTTATTTTTGTGCATTGTCTTGTACCTTTCAGTAACAAACTTCTCACTTCACACTAGGTACCACAAGTATGAAATTCCCATCAGTGTCACAAATGAGAGTATATTGTTGTCCTTTTTCACTGAAACTAACAGAACAAAACAGCTGCCCCCATTCACTGCAAATTCACATGGAACTGTGCAAAACAAGCCCCTTTGCACAGATTGACCTTGCAGAGCACACGGTCCCAGACAGTCTGTACCCCTTGGCCACTGGGCGTTCGCCTCTTCAGACTCTGGCACTGCACAGTTTTTCTTCCTGCGAACCACAGCATGTTCACAAGGGTCAGTGATGGCTCTGTCAGCAAACGATGCTGAATGTTGGACTTGGCGCGGAGTTTGCACATTTCCCTTATGCAGGGCTCTGTACAGAAAATCCTGGAGTGAGCTGTCCTTTACCCCGTCGCAGATGCGCATCTCCTGTAGCTCATGAAGGAATGTTATAAGTTTCTTCTTCTCCAGGTTGGTTGACAACTGTGCAGCTGGTAATCCCAGGATCTGAAAAACAAACCATAAAAGGATTTTTACAAAACAGTCATGTAAAAACAAAAAAGGCATAGTAAAACAAGAGCATTACTCATTACGTGCATATTTGGAATAACACCAACACCTATTCCAAATCTAAACCCCCCAAATTGACATTGGGCCTTTAAATGTGACAACCACAGTCCTTACCAAATCAGCATGTTAACCTTCTCAACCCCAGGCTTTATTTTAAAACAAATTCCAAATAAAGAGCTGTTTTCTTGTGTCACAACTTTGCAAGAAAATAATCTGTACAAAAAGTTTCACTCAACTCTGCATACATTAGTGGATAATTCTCTCCTTGCTTGCATTGCAAAATTATGTTAGCAAAGTGGCTGGTCTACAGGGAAACGCTTGTAAACAAATCCTACTTGTGTGCACTCTACCTGAGCTAAGACATGCACAAAAGAGTGCAAAAGCAGTCTATGAATAGCCCGAGATACTAATTCTCGTGAATTTTCTTTTCAAATATTCAATTCTCGCAAGTAGTGATTTTAATTGCACCAGTTAACTCATAACTCATATCATTTTATTAATCCATAAGGAAATTAAATTGGTCAACAGCATACATGGGTCATTAATGATTATAAAAGTTATAATAAAACTCAGAAAATCATGATAATGAAATCAATTAATATGTATGACTACGTTGCCCTTTTACATGCATGCAGCATTACACACCAACACATACATACATGCATACATACATACACACATACATACATACATACATACATACATACATACATACATACATACTAAGCTAGATAGTTATACATGCTAGTGTCAACACCAACACACACAGTGCCAAAATGACCAAAAATAAATCCACAATGACCTTAAATCTAACCTAAAGAAATTCTGTTTAAAAAAACATCACTGATAGTCTGTGGCCAGAACACTGGCTCGGTTGCTGTTAAAATATCTGACAGCTCAAGGCATGAAAGAACGCCGAAAACGCTCTGTTCGGCACGGTGGCATGATAAATCTTCCATTTCGTGTGATGCGGAGATCCATCAGTGCGCCGTGGAGGGGATGCCCTGAATCAAGCAGAATAGCTCTGGACTTACTGGCAAGTCTTCTCTCAACAAGGGTTTCCAAAGTGTCAAGGCTCTGGCCCACAACAGAGCTTGCTTTTTTAATGAGCCTGTTCAGCCTGCCAGTGTCCTTTGCAGTGGCATTCCCTCCCCAACACACCGATGCAAACATCAACACACTGCACACCATACTCTGATAGGACATGTTCAGCATCTTGTTACAAACATTTAATGATCTTAGTTTGCGAAGGAAATGCAATCTTGACTGTCTTTTTGAAAACAGCATCAACATGATTGAACCAGCTGAGCTTGTTATCTAAAACTACCCCTAAATACTTGTACTCACTAACAATCTCAATAGATTCCCCCTTGATGACTACAGGATGGACAATCTCTTTCTTCTTTTGAAAATCAAAAATCATTTCCTTCGTCTTGCTTGCATTTAACACTAAATAGTTGGCATCACACCAAGACACAAAATCATCAATATGTTCCCTTTACAAGTTTTAATCAGTTGGTAGAACACTTAATTTTTAGACACTGCAGCTGTGGATAACCCGTCAGAAGAAAATGTTTTGCTAAAGAGGAGCCTTTAATGTTATATTTAGATTATCCATGAATATAAAACATCTTTCAAAATCACTCATACCTTGACATCAGCCTGCAGGTCAGTCTCCGCCTTGAGACTCACAGTGATTTTCCATCCATGATCAGTGGGGATACCAAACTCCAAAGACTCCGATGTTTGTATCTTGACAATCCATGGGTGCTTCAGTTTCTTGACATCATTCCTGACGTCCTCAAAGTTGTAGTACGAAACTCTATCTGGCGGAGGCTCAGTGGTTCGCGGAATCTGCAACACAATAAAATTATCATATAAATCATAGACTGAATTGACAGTGTGTAAATCTCACTAAAAACTAAATGGATTTTTAAACATAAACAACCACATACAGTAATGGTAATTTGTTTACATGTTGTCCATTAGAGTGATGTTGGCATTGTAAAGGTTAACTGTTAATCAATTGACAATGCAGGGTAGTCCACTTAACTTGGACACTGATAACACAAATTATTAGTTGTTAGTTGTTCTCGTACCAATTGTGGTTTTCCTTCAGCAGTGTGCATATATTTTGGCAAAAAAATACTCAATTGCTCAATAGTTTAATATTGGTCCCTTCAGAGTGGTCTTGTCTGGATTCCACTGTACGTCAACTTCAGGTGTATCTCTTGAGTGACAGTCAAATTAACAATAACATGCACACACACAAACTTACTGGATCACGCCTTGATGTCGACTGAGGCGTCACAATGGACTTTGAAGGCAGCCAGTGGGTAGGCAAGCTCCCCAAAACCAGTCCGGAACATTTTCCAGAGGGTCCTGTAAAAATCATACACTTTCATTAGATCACAGTATAGTAATCATATCAGCTGTGCAAGAAAATAACTTAATCTTGATATTTTAAGCATTTCAGCTTTCATCTTTGGTTCCACTATGAACATGTATTTCCTCAACTGTACAAAGGAGGATGAAGTCAGTTAAAAAGTTTTGTCATAAATAACTATCAATCACTTATGTCAGACACCATTTAAAGAAACTAGTCACTGACTATAAAGATGCAATGGTATCTGTTGGACTCAATATTCTACATCACATTACAGACTAGTTCCCAATATTCCAGTTTTCTCCATCAGCTATACTGACACACTTCCTTTCAGCCCTGACATATGATATTCTTCCTTTCATTAATATGTTCATCTACATATTTTCCATTTGCACAACATTCAGCTGAGATAATTACCATACAGATTAATGAGTAAATCTTTCTATATAAAAGAGAAAAGTCAGTCTGTCTGTCTGTCTGTCTGTCTGTCTGTCTGTCTGTCTGTCTGTCTGTCTGTGAGTCTTCTAAAGAATCCAGAATGGGAAAAGCTACAAAGAATCTTAGCACAGATATGGAATCTGGGTGTCTCATAGATGTTTTACACAATCTTACTTAATTATTTCCTTGGATATTAATTATCATGTTCTTGAAAATATGAAACCACCAGTGTCCATCTTGCTATTTGTGGAGTTATGTCCCTCAGTTAAACAATTGAGCAATGCATAATTTGTCAGAATTTTACTAAGTGCTCCTAAACAAAAAAGCTACCCAAAACCCCATGCAAAATTGAGAAATCAGCAGACACACATGCGCGCGTGCACACACACACACACACACACACACACACACACACACACACACACACACACACACACACACACACACACACACACACACACATGTGTGTGATCACAGTATAGTAGTCATATCAGCTGTGCAAGAAAATAATCCTGATATTTTAAGCATTCCAGCTTTCATCTTTGGTTTCACTATGAACATGTATTTCCTCAACTGTACAAAGGAGGATGAAGTCAGTTAAAAAGTTTTGTCATGAATAACTATCAATCACTTATGTCAGACACCATTTAAAGAAACTAGTCACTGACTATAAAGATGCAATGGTATCTGTTGGACTCAATATTCTACATCACATTACAGACTAGTTCCCAATATTCCAGTTTTCTCCATCAGCAATAGGACATTAGTTATACTGACACACTTCCTTTCAGCCCTGACATATGATATTCTTCCTTTCATATGTTCATCTACATATTTTCCATTTGCACAACATTTAGCTGAGATAATTACCATACAGATTAATGAGTAAATCTTTCTATATAAAAGAGAAAAGTCAGTCTGTCTGTCTGTCTGTCTGTCTGTCTGTCTGTCTGTCTGTCTGTCTGTCTGTCTGTCTGTGAGTCTTCTAAAGAATCCAGAATGGGAAAAGCTACAAAGAATCTTAGCACAGATATGGAATCTGGGTGTCTCATAGATGTTTTACACAATCTTACTTAATTATTTCCTTGGATATTAATTATCATGTTCTTGAAAATATGAAACCACCAGTGTCCATCTTGCTATTTGTGGAGTTATGTCCCTCAGTTAAACAATTGAGCAATGCATAATTTGTCAGAATTTTACTAAGTGCTCCTAAACAAAAAAGCTACCCAAAACCCCATGCAAAATTGAGAAATCAGCAGACACACATGTGCGCGTGCACACACACACACACACACACACATACACATACACACACACACACACACACATGTGTGTGATCACAGTATAGTAGTCATATCAAATTAATTATCATGTTCTTGAAAATATGAAACCACCAGTGTCCATCTTGCTATTTGTGGAGTTATGTCCCTCAGTTAAACAATTGAGCAATGCATAATTTGTCAGAACTTTACTAAGTGCTCCTAAACAAAAAAGCTACCCAAAACCCCATGCAAAATTTAGAAATCAGCACACACACATGCGCGCGCGCACACACACACACACACACACACACACACACACACACACACACACACACACACACGTGTGTGTGTGTGTGTTTGTGTGCACAGTTTCAATCTGACCTCCTTGAAATAAACATCTTTAAAGCAAGACCAACCGATTCACTCATTCACTGAATGAGGCCTCAAGAATGTACGCTGTTCTGTCCAAGATGAGGTGAAGATTTGTTTTGATTTTAAAGACAAAAGACGTCTAACACACCCACACCCTACTGAAACAAATTATAATGAAAGAAACGTACCTCGTTTGATGCAAGCATCGTCAAAGTGTCGACTGCAGATCTTGGCCTTGTCTGGGTTGAATGCTCCGTCGACTCGATCAATTTTAGCAATGATGGCTGATCTCCATTTGTCTTGCGCTTCACTGACAGCTTTTCTTGGAATTCCAAAAAAAGATAGTCCCCTGCATGCCACTGATGATACCTTACAATCAACAACACAACACTTGTGTCCATCTGAAGTACTGTGCGCCCTCCTTGATATTGGTTTACGAACCACGGACGCTCTTGTATCACTGTTATTAATGTCACTCATTTCGCAACACACTGTGGTTGACTAGGCGTTTCAGAAATGGATGACAACAAATCTAAACACAGGGTTACAAACTAGACACATTTTCTCACCGACTTATGCGGAGAAAACATTAAGATGGCTAAAACTAAGACACAAAAATCGTGATTTTCGCCAGGTGTTTACCTAACAAAGGCATCGGCCTTTGAAAGCGGAGCAACCGGAAGTGCGACCAGAACTCTGCAGAAAACGAGCCTATCGGCGAACTAATTTCTGTACACGCCCCAGCCAGCCGTCCATATGATGTAGTGTCCATGGTCAGACCTCTCTCAACCACCCACCCCCCCTCTTTCCCCATCTTTTCTGCAAGACAAGCTGACCAGCTGACCACTCTGTGACCCCCTCCTCTACTGTGGTCTGATTGTTAGTGCAGCTGCCCTGTCAGTCACTCGTTACATTAGCGTGACCCCTGGCTATTGTGAGCCAATCTCCCACTCTGGCATCTGAATTCTAACATTTTGAGTATAAATCTGATGTTTTCCCTCAAGTAAGACAGATACTTGCAACTGCATGTGAGTCATTCAATAGATTGTGTTATGCTGAATGAGGCAACATTTGTAAGAAGTCATTTCAAAGTAAGTTAAATTAAGTAATCTCTCCTTTCTGCCAAATAGTAGCACAACCCGGGAACCAGGGTTAAAATCTGTGAAATAATCCACACCCTGGCTCCTGTGAGGTCCGTGCATTCGCTTGTTAAGGGGGAACGGCACACGAGACAAAAGAGAGACCACTGCCCCCACGGTCTAGAGAGACCACTGCCACCACGGTCTTGGGTTGGTCCAGGCCATTATCATCGGGCCTCGGACCAGTCAGCAGCTCCTGTACCCATGGGTGAAAAATAAAGTTGTGGAAAACAGCTATGACTCCTCTCATACCAGCGCCCTGCTACCATCATGCCTTGCCTCCACTCCACCACAATTCTATCACACTACCTCAAGAGTCCTCGTGAACGGACCTGCTGTGACGTTCTTCTGGACCGACTTTAAATGTATGTTGGACAAATCTGAGTTGTACAATGACGAATTAATTCAGTCCTTGGATTATGTGAACAAAATATTGTTTGAAGGATCCTACAAGTACCAAGCATCCACTGGCTCTGTCATATTAAACCATGGGTGTCTAAATATAACGTGGACGAAGATACTTTCATTGGTTGATATTAATAGATTTGATGTCACTTTCGCGTCAAAAGCTTAATTCGCCATGCTGATTGGACAGTTGGTTCGCGCCTTTCTACATTTGGATTTCGGAGGGTTTCCCAGGTCTTATAACGTCAATGGACGATTTTCCCGATATCGGCATTTGAACGAGAACGAGACCGCAGCCGCCACTCCGCCTGACTGACTTCGCACGCCCAGGGAGTTATGCTAAGATCCGGCCGCGTTAATATATCTGCGTTTTGTGACAAACGTCTTGCTCGGCGGTAGGCCTACTGTACTCCATGCACCTTAACGGTCCGCATGATTCGGGTGTAATCTTAAGCTAAACGACGTTCCGAATGTTTCCGACTTCGACCATTTCAGCAGCGCCAATAAACGTCGTTTAGCTTAAGATTACACCCGAATCACGCGCACCGTTAAGGTGCATGGAGTACAGTACCGCCGAGCAAGACGTTTGTCACAAAACGCAGATACATTAATGCGGCCGGATCTTAGCATAACTCCCCCGGCGTGCGAAGTCAGTCAGGCGGAGTGGCGACTACGCTACAGGTTTTCCAGATCTATTTATAGATCTTCGTCCACGTTATATTTAGACACCCACGGTTTAATATGACATCTCCACTGCTCCCTCATCACCCTCAGAAACCAGATACACCAGGTCCAACAGCTGATGATTATAGAAGCCGCCTGACCCTCGTGACCCACCAACAGTTCAGTTCAGTTCAGTCTCTTAACCCTGAGATGGGTTTTTGAGGCACCATTGATGAATTTCGGACTATCTTCCTCCATCGATCTCTATTCTCTGTGGCTCGCTGTGAGTCAGCAAAGGTCAAGTCTGTCCACTCTTTGATGTTATCTTCCCACCTCTTTCTCTGCCTGCCTCTCCTTCTCCCACCTGGTACGGTACCTTGCAGGGTGGTCTTGGCCAGCCCACTGCCTCTTGACACGTGACCGTACCACTTCAGCTTTCTGCTTTTCACGATTGAGAGCAGGTCTTCGTACTGTCCAAATGCTCTCCTGATCCTGTTGCTGACGTCCATGCAAGAGATACTCACACGCCTGGAAAAAATACAAGACATCACATCACTCCAAACCACTGTGCGATGTCTTGCAGACAAACAAAAATCCTCCAGACAAACACAGGGATGTCTCTGCAAATGCCAACAAACATCCTCTCAGCCACTGTCTGACTCAAACACAAAAATGACCATACACCAGTAATCAAATCCACCACTGCACCTCCCTCTACCCTGCTACACAACAGGTTCTTTCATGAGGATGAGGTTTCATTTCCCCTCCACAATGCAGCAGCAAACCTCACCACTTCCAGCAACAAAACCACAGCTGAACCTCATGGACGGTCTCGGCCAAACTCTGGAGGAAAGCTCATCCCCAACAATGCAGAACACCTGATTCTGGGATGCTCTCTCCTCTCTCACTGAGACGAAGGAAGTGGTGTTCCCGAGGTTCTGCACACATTAGGTCAATGCAGAACTACAAAGTAGCTGACCTCACCAAAACCATCAAAACCACCACCACCACACACCTGACTACAAAATCCACGGACCTTGATTGCATCAGTTCTCATTTACTAAAAATTTCGCTTCTCGCCCGCCATACTGCCTTCATTGACACACATTTATAACTTGTGTATAAGAAGCAATATCTTCCCGTCTCGTCTTTAGCAGGCCAAGGTCATTCCACTGCCTACATCCAAGACTCCTACAGTACCCGATGATTACCGTCCCATTTCAATTTTGCCTCTTATCTCCAAACCACTAGAAAGACACGTTGATAAACATCTTTTCTCGTATCTTGGCCAATTTGACTTATTATATCAATTGCAATCCGGCTTTCGCTCCCATCACTCCTGCCAAACTGCTTTATCCTTCCTGGTGAATGAGTGGCTATCAGTCATAAACAACCGCGAACTGTCTGGTACCATTTTCTTGGACCTGAAAAAGGCATTTGACCTAGTTGACTACGAAATTCTCTTTGATAAACTCTCGATATAACTTGAAAAATCCAACATCAGTCTCCTTCTTCTGATCAATACTTGACGCATAGAAGCCAATGTGTCTATGTCAACGGGTCGTATTCTTCGAGACGATTCGTAAAGTCAGGGGTTCCACAAGGCTCAAGTTTAGGTCCATTGCTCTTCAGCTTGTATATCAATGATCTACCATTGAGTATATCAAATAAAAGTATCAAATGCACTATGTTTGCAGATGACACCATTATCAGCGTAAGCGACAGAAGCATAAATTCCATCCAATGCATCCTGAACGTTGATGATTTACAAAAATGGTGTTCATAAAATAGAATGGTCATAAACCCCTCAAAAACCAAGTGCATGATCCTAACTACAAGACAAAAACGTCAACGACAACCCTTAACCATCAACCTAATGCTAGAAAATGAAATCATTGAGCAAGTCTCTGAACACAGAGTGCTAGACATAATTGTTGATGAACAACTAACTTGGGAACAACATGTCAATTCCTTATGCAAAACTATTGCTAAGAACAGTTTCCTGCTCTCCAAACTGAGGCATTTTGTCACCACCGATGCATGCGCAATGTTTTTTCACGCACACATAAATTCCCATATTAACTTTGCATCTGTTGTATGGGATGGCTCTATGGCAGTGCACTTGAACAAGATTAAATCACTGTACAGACGAGCTGCCAAGCTTATCATTTCCGACTCAACATTGTCTACGGATGAAAAGATCAGAAATCTTGGCTTACTATCCTTCCAAAAACACCTCGTCCTCAATAAATGCATCCTTATGCACAAAATTGCTCATTCACGAGCACCGAAGTATCTTACTGATCTCTTCATTTGTCCCCAAACAAGCCATTCACTATCTCACAACACTTTCATTCTACCACAACCTAAAGTAGATATTTTCAAAGGCAGTATTACATATTCAGGTGTTACGATATGGAATACACTCCCACTGCACCTAAGGAACAATACTTCCATGAAGTCTTTTAAAGCATCCATACGTGATTATCTATTCAGATGATCTCACTGCTGTCGACTGTACATATGACACGTATTGCTCGAACTTCAAGATTCACTGAGCTGACAGTTGCCAAAGGCATCTACTAAAATATTTGTCATTGTTGATCATATTCTTCATATACCTTACCAAATGTTGTACATAGATTAGCTACTGTGTATTTTTTGTCTTAATTATCCATGTTTTCATTACTTTATGAGCAAGGACAATTTGTAAGATAGGCAGAAATGCCTAAAATTTCATCCTTGATAAATAAAGAATCAATCAATCAATCAATCAATCAATCAATCTCTCTCTCTCTCTCTCTCTCTCTCTGTCCCTGTCTGTCTGTCTGTCTGTCCCTGTCTGTCTGTCTGTCTGTCTGTCTGTCTGTCTGTCTGTCTGTCTGTCTGTCTGTCTCTCTCTCTCTCTCTCTCTCTCTCTCTCTCTCTCTCTCTCTCTCTCGCTGAGACATGGGTGAAATCGAACATGTGCGCGCTTTCTCGTAAACGTAGATTTGATTGGTCGGACTCCTAGAGGCTCGACCAATGAAACTCTGTTACAAATATAGTCGACGTAGAAAACGTCGGTACTGCCATACTTCGCAGCGTTGTGACCGAAGCCCTTCTAGCTACCGTCTTGGTTCGCTGCTCCGCTGTGTGGCTGTCTGGAGGTGAGTTTCCCAGTGTCGCAGTGATTTCGTGCATGCTTTTTTTGGCTGTCGCAGCGATGGGTGCGAGAGGGACCGGACAGCGCAATCAGAGATGCGGCCTGCTCGAACGCAAGGGATGCTTGCGCTCATCCAGTACTACACCAAAGATCTTTGACTACACGATTATGGAGGCTGCGCGACGCAGCTTTTGGGGTGACTTGATTTGGTGTTGCGTGGAGAAATCTCGCCGCTCGATTTGCCGCTAATAATGAAGGGTTAAGTGATTGAGTCTTACTGTTGCTGTTCTTGTTGTTGAAAGAAATGGATCGCTCGTTGATCTGACGTCCCCAAAACGGACCGCGCATGTTGGACTTGGACAACGTCCGACGCGGTCTAAAAATACTCTGTCCGAACTAGGGATATGAGCTGATTCGTTTAACTTTCTGGCATAGTAAGAATGGCTGGGAAATGTTTCGAATCTTGCCGTTTTGCTCTTCAGCTTTCAGTTGACTTTGCAGACACCAACTGGCATCGATCGAGTGGTCTCTACTTAACAAAACTGGTGCTCCACT
The DNA here is from genome assembly GCA_034096865.1 of Theodoxus fluviatilis. Taxonomy (NCBI): domain Eukaryota; kingdom Metazoa; phylum Mollusca; class Gastropoda; order Cycloneritida; family Neritidae; genus Theodoxus; species Theodoxus fluviatilis. Next base: position 14,696 of record JAWQFJ010003788.1, read on the forward strand.
TTCACTGAACATATAATAATTAAAATGTGCAGAGAACTAGCATTTTTAAGTGGGTGACCCATAATTGCTATATAATCGAGTCGATGGAATGAATTATTCATCCACTGATGAGGCAATGATCATATCATCTTGTCAAGTTTAGCTGTGACGCATGCATTGATTTTACCATTAGTAGTGGGGGAGGCCTCTGCTGCAAATGATTACTCACGAAAACCGGCCTTTGTGCAACGTGCATGCGGAAGTGTAAGAAATCGGGATTGCATCTGGTCTCTCTATCACTGCTGTATATATGTAAGAGATTTTCATTGCGAAGTTTCGGCACGTTTTGTTGCTGTGAATTTGAGGTATTATTGATAAGCTGTATTGTGAAGTGCTGGGCTTGTTTTATTATTGAGAGAGAGAGAGAGAGAGAGAGAGAGAGAGAGAGAGAGAGAGAGAGAGTTTTATTTCATTTATCAGGGAGTCCACGAGGATACTAGGTATACAAAACCAAGCATTATTAAAGTATTACAGGGTTTTGTGTGTTGTTGTTTGTGTTTTTTGTGTTTTTTTGTGTGTGTTTTTTTTTTTTTTTTTTTTTTTTTTTGGGGGGGGGGGGGGGGCATTCTGAAGTGGAACAAGATGTTTGAAAGAGGCAGTAATCATACAGTGGGTTCATAGGAGAACAACAACTCCAATTTGGAAGCAATGCACTGTGATATCAAAGTTTTCATTTTGAATAAATTGTCTGCCAAATTAGTCTGTGACACTCAGTGACTGAATTCCTACTTGACTGCATTTAGAGGACAGTCTCCCACAATGATTCTCTTTCTGCACCCAGCTAGGTGGCTTATTCAAAGCACTCTGCCTGTGTAATGTAAGTGGTTCATTGGAGCAAGCCACTGGCTGAGTTTGACAGACTTAGTCCTGGAAACTGATGTTTGTGTGGGAATGGGGTTACAGACAAGGTGGCAGGAACATCTGCCACATGGAAGCAAAGTGGATTATTCAAAAGAATCTTCTTGTGTGTAGCTCAAAATGTGTCATTCTTTTATCAGAGAAGACACTGTACTTTTGCCTGCTTTTGCAGTCATTGCATGGAAGAAGTAGAAGAGGCTAGCATCAGTTGGGTGAAAGTCCATATGTTTGGAATTGTGTATGTGGTTTAGTGCCTTTAAACAACTACTAGTGGGGGGATGTGTGTGTGTGTGTGTGTGTGTGTGTGTGTGTGTGTGTGTGTGTGCGCGCGTGCATGTGCGTGTGTGTGTGTGTGTGTGTGTGTTTGTGTGTGTGAGTGTGTGTTAGTGCATGAGATATTCTCTTTACCTGTGTGTGAGTGCATGCATATGTGTGTATATGCCCACATACATTTGGGCAAGTTTAAATAAATTAAACAAACCCTAACAGGTTTTGATGTGTAAACATATGTGACACTGTAAACTGCTGCCATCTCCATGTCCCTCAGCATTTTGAAAACATGCACTTAGTTATAATTACATATCTCCTTGAAGCATTATTCAATATCCACTTACCTATGCTATATCCCTTGCACAGCTAGCTAGTTTTTACATGTAAACAGTTTGATATACTGTCTGTTCAGTAACAGGTCTTGAAATAAGCCTCCGCTATATGTGGAGTTTGTATTCATTAGGCAAGAAAAAGAAGTCTGTTTTTGGTCACCCAAATGACCTTAAATTTTGTTGTTGACCCTACACCTTTTTTTTTCATGGCAGGAAACACTCACACACTTACACACACACACACACACACACACACACACACACATTTACACACACACACACACATTTACACACACATACACATGCACACACACACAAATACACATACGCACACTCAAAAAATGTTTATCCTTCATTAGAATCAATAATAACTACAACTAGATTTCAAGTGTAGAAAACATTGTTTTCCTAGTGTATGAAACTTTTTTTGAGCTGTTGTTGCACATGAAACATTTGAACATGTCGACAAAATTACAACATTTCTTTGAATTGAACAAGAAAAAAAAAACATTCCTACCTACCTGTCGTTTTTTGTGTGTTTTTTTTCCTCCATTTTACCCTAAACGAATGGGGGATTTTTTTTGGAGGGGGAGTGGGGTGTGTGTGTTTTCATATGATAGGCTTCCTTCAATTGTGACCAGTAATGGATTTAGCAAATAGATGGTGTAAAAAAAAAGTAAGCACAACTTTTTTATCTTTAGATGAGTTCTGCATTGAGGACAATGAAATGCATGTACAAGTTTACATTTGAAAAATGTTTATGCACCAGTGTCAATAACCATTGTGTGAAGTGCAGTTCTGTGAGATGGTGGATAGTTGTTTCCCCTGTCAGGAAAGTTGATTCATGGTTGATTATGTCAAAGCACAAATGAGAGAAAGAAAAAAGTGCCATATTCTACTAGTATATATGACAGTGATGTTGAACATCGTGACCTGTGTGGAGGGTGAAGTAAATACACTTGGATCTGATGTCAACTTGCATTAAGTGCAGTGATGCTGCTATAGAGTATCTGTGTGAAGGGTAGGCAGTGTATGGGTAGGGATTCTGTTTTGGAGACTGGCCAATGTATTCAGTGATAAGGCATTAAAGGCATTACCAGTTGTTGCTTTTTTGAGGGGAGTATAACATTTATCAACTTCTTTGTAGTCTTTCCCTTCTCTGCCCTGGCCTCTCCCATTCCAACCTATGGGTCCGGAGTATGAACAGACCCACCATATCTCCTTACAGGTTTTGAAAGTATTAAAGCCCAGGGGAAATGGAATCCTCACTCACACACTGAGCATAACTAAAATGATTTTGGAGTAC
>JAWQFJ010003788.1:22500-40000 GCA_034096865.1 Theodoxus fluviatilis
TCATGTTACAAGCGTCATAATGGAGAGAGACAAGAGAGAGAGAGAGAGAGAGAGAGAGAGAGAGAGAGAGAGAGAGAGAGAGAGAGTGACAGAGAGAGAGAGTGACAGAGAGAGACAGAGAGAGAGAAGAGAGAGAGAGACAGAGAGAGAGACAGAGAGAGAGACACAGACAGAGACAGAGACAGAGAGAGAGAGAGCGAAGTGAAACAGAGGCGGGATGTATTCTCCCTGCAAATGTTGTTTTAAGATTACTTGACCCACTTCTTACCCCAGCATTCTGTAGCTTAACTAAACAGCCCTCTGGGAACACCATGCAGTCACAACAGTGTTGTCAACCCATATTACACAAATGTCCGATGAAGAGCTCTTGTCAAAACAAAACTCGAAGAGTGGGAGACTGCTTCCAGCCGCAGGAAAATTAAATTGTGGATCAAAACTTCACGGGGGGAAAAAACAACCTTTTGATTTCATCATTGTCCTATTTTTCGATTTCACAATTGTCCTATTTTTCCACACAAGTCGTAGTAGTCGTATTTTCAATAGTTTGGCGTAAAAAATACGCCAAAATCGTATAGATAAACAGGTCTGTATGGCTGATATGAGATTGTCTGTCCTGCTAGTGTCAGTATCATGTGACCAACCATCGGTGCCCCTAACGTGAACCAGATGTAATTGAAATGCATCATGAACTTGTGCTGCATGTTGATCATCCTCATCATCTTCCTCACTCTCGGCTTGCAAAACTTCACATTTGAAATGTATCGTCTTCAGTTCAAAAACGTGTCCCCGACCTCTCCAACAGTCAAACCCCAAGCCAACTCAAACCCAACCCCAACTGCTTTGCACGTGGTCACATCAACAGAGCTGCCAAGTGCTACGATTTAGGCGTGCTTGCTACGATGCTACGATCGTCAGGGAAAAACTATGATTTTTCAAAGCCTGGAACTGAACTTTTGACCGTCACGAAGAAACACCCCGCCCCCCCCCCCCCCCCCCCCCCCCCCCACACACACACACCCCGCTTTATGCTGGCGGTTCAGCGCTGAGCGTCGAACTGAACTTTTGACCGTCACGTAGAACACACCCCCCCCCCCCCCCAGCTTCACGTCGGCGGCTCATCGCTCAGGGACTTGACAGCCCAGCCCTCAACCCACAACATTGATATTAAAAAAAACTTCAACATTTTCAATAAAAAGATGTAGGGTCGGCGCCCCAGAATAGGGTAGGTCGGGTTACCGTAACCACACCATTTTTTTTTTTTTGGCCTAGGGAAGGCTGCAGGTAAGATGTCTGGGATAGATAGGGAAGGCTGCAGGTAAGATGTCTGGGATAGATAGGGAAGGCTGCAGGTAAGATGTCTGGGATAGATAGGGAAGGCTGCAGGTAAGATGAGGGGGAGAGGAGCGGCTTGTGTGGGGTGGAGATGGTGAGTGTGTGTGTGTGTGTGTGTGTGTGTGTGTGTGTGTGTGTGTGTGTGTGTGAGTGAGAGAGAGAGAGAGAGAGAGAGAGAGAATACTTATGTGTGAGGGAGGGAGAGAGAGAGAGAGAGAGAGAGAGAGAGAGAGAGAGAGATTGCAAACAGATTTGGTAAGGAGTGGAAGATGTTGGGTTAGTATTCCAACATGGAGGTGTTCTCAGCCCTTTTCCTTGCTAAATTTACAGTTATTAGAATAATGACTTTTATCACCAGAGACAGTATCATTAGTATCTGCAGTCAGTAAGTTAACTTTTATAGAAATTGTCTACAGCAATTTGAAGAGCATCAGTACAGATGCACGCACACATGCACATCAACACACACACACACACACACACACACACACACACACACACACACACACACACACACACACACACACACACACACACACACACACAAACTCATGTACACATAAAAACAGTCATGCACACATGCATGCACTCATGAATGTGTGGGCACATGCGCACATGCACACACACGCACACACACACACACACACACACACACACACATACACACAACCATTCCCTCTCACCCCATTGCCTTTAATTAATGCCAGAGACAGATGGAATGTGGTCAGTTAGGAATCCTTGTGGGTGGGTGACCTTCAGAGGCATTGTTGGGGTCAGATGTGGCGGTGTCTTTAAACCTTCTCTTGCAACTCTTGCAAGGTTGCAGGTCTGTGACCAGAAGAAGCCTCCCCATGGTAGAGACAGGGGTGGTTGTGGTGGTGTGTGGCTGTAGAGTTACTGGGGAGGGGTAATGGGGGGTGGGTGGGTTGGGGAAGGGAGATTGTGGAGACTGGGGAATGGGGAAACATGGGACTGAAGGGGTGGATGGCTGGGACTGAAAGGGGTGGATAGACCAAGAGGATCTCAAGACCTCTGCTGATCTGAAGGTCATGGGAAAAGTGAGCACACCCTTCTCCCGCACCCTAGGGCTTAGAGGGAGAGAGAGAGGGAGAGGGAGGGAGGGAGGGAGGGAGGGAGGGAGGGAGAGAGAGAGAGAGAGAGAGAGAGAGATGAATAAACTATTTTCTACAAAGGTTGTAAATTAGGCAGAACTGCCTATGTATATATGTAGGCCTGATCAAGGAGATGAGGTTGAGAGAGTCAGGCAGAGACAGACAAGTAAGAGTAGTTGGGGGTTGGGTGGGGGTGGGGGAATGGATGACAGGTGCAGAGAATAGAGAGAGTAACAGTATGCAACCGAAGCTGTGAAAAGCTGCCGTTACTGTGACTGTTCGGGTGATTGGATCCTTGGTGGTGACTGAAGAATGGAGGCTAACGATTATATTATGACTCTTAACCAGCCCACTTCCTTTAGGTTGAGGGCCCAGCCCAGAGTATTGTTGAGGTAGGAGGTGTAAAGGGAGGACGTGATGTATTTGTGGATAGGGTAGGGTGGGTGGGGTGGGGGTGCAGGGCAATGGTAGTAGCTGTCATCACTGTGCTATTGTTGGGGTGGCTGCAAGGATTGGCCAAGGAAGGCAAGAGAAGGGGGAACAACAAATGAAAAACGTTAAATGGATAGAGTGATTTATGGGTAGACTGTCAACTTCAGAGCATGCAGAGGATATTGTTGGGGCTTGATGGTGGAGGCAGATACCATAACTAAGACTCAGTAGGGTAGCTGCATAGGTCACCTCGGTAGACAGGGTGGATGGTAAATGAGAAGACTTTAAAGGGGTACGTTGACTTTGGAATACACTGTCCACCCTAGTCCAGTGTGCCCTAGGTCAGGCAGGCAAGCACTTTCTCAGTAGGGAAGAGAAGGAGAGAGGGGAGTGGGGCTGTGGATTCAGAGGACCAGAAATGATGGGGAATGGTGGTTTGGTAAGGGTCTGCTTTTATGATATGTACATGTAGTGAAGCAGTGCTGGTAGTGGTGTTGGTTGAGGAGGAGGAGCAGGAGGAGGAGGAGGAGGAGAAGAAGAAGAAGAAGAAGAAGAAGAAGAAGAAGAAGAAGAAGAAGAAGAAGAAGAAGAAGAAGAGGAGGAGGAGGAGGAGGAGGAGGAGGAGGAGGAGAAGGAGGAGGAGGAGGAGGAGGAATGGAAGTAGCAGCAGCAGAAGACACCAACATTAAATGTGAACTTTTCATTATTATGGTTGCCCATTAATGTGACAAATCAAAGAGCTAATATAAAAAAACCAATGCACATGCTCTCTGAGTCTTCACCCATTTCATTTGTGTGTGTGATATATATAAAAATAAAAATAAAGAGAGAGAGAATCTTTGAGTGTTGCTTAAGATATTTGAATCTTAGCTCACTGTAGAGAGGATAGTTCAAGAGGAAATGTTCTCAGCATCTATGCAAAATGCACACTTATTATCCAAATATGCTGTCAGTTTGTATACTGCTACTGGTTTGAGCAGATTGCAGAATATGGGATGAGAAGTTGAGCTATGTAAGGTCAAAAGGAAAAAATAGTTGTGGATTTGTAAATTATAAAAAATAGGGTAGGGTAGGGTAGATTAGCCTGAACTTTTCTTTCACAGTACAAGAGGCCAGATTGAACACAAATCATAATTTCTCTTTAACTGAAAAAACTTTTATATACTTAATTAGTGGATACCCCGATTGCGTGTAGGGCAGGAAAGATGGGACACCACACAATTCACTGATTACCATCAATTTCTTCCTTTCTTCTTTATTTTCCCACAGTCAAAAAATAGTTTAGGGTCAGCAGAAAAAATAAGAGTTGTTTGGGTTACCCTAACCATAGCTATTGGGGGGGGGGGGGGGGGGGGGGGGGCGGGGGGAGGGGGGGGGGGGGGGGGAGGCTAAGAGTAAACACTAGATGCATTTCAGGCAGTGCAGTAGGGGGTTGAACTAGTTGTCTAGATGAAGATATAGATATGAAGAATTGTTGTAATCTGCCTTTTTAACTTTCAATTAAAGAAATTACTGTAGAAAGTTGGATAGAACAAATAGTGATGATGATGGTGTCATTGGTAGTATATGTAGTAATAATAGTAGAGGAGGAGTTGTTGTTTAATTGTTGTTGCTGTTGTAGCATTTATAGTGCTTGTAGTAGTAGGAGGAGGAGGTGGAGTGGTTGTAGTTGTGGTAGTAGGAGGGGATGATGGCACAGAAAGTGGGAAAACCAGGGAAAAACAGAGTTGCGGGAAAGAATGAGGATAAGGAGGGGAACAAATAAGTTGACGATGGTTGATGGGAAAAGAGGAGAATCCAAGGAAAGCCCGAGAGCTGTGTGGCATTGGACAGAGTAGAACTAGAAGGATAGGTTTATGGAGTTGGAAGACAGAATAGAAGGATAGCAGTGTAAAGTTGGGAGACAGAGTAGAAGATAGCTGTATGAAGTTAGAAGACAGGGTAGAAGGAAATGTATGGAGTTGGAAGACAAATTAGAAGATAACTGAATGGAGTTGGAAGACAAAGTAGAAGGAGAGCTGTGTGGAGTTGGAAGATAAAGACGGATAAATGTCTGGAGTTGGAGGACAGGGCAGAAGGACTTATGGAGTTGGAAGACAAAAGTAGAAGATAGCTGTGTGGAGTTGGAAGACAGAGTAGAGGAATAGCTGTATGGATTTGAAAGACAGAATAGAAGGATAGATACATGTATATGGAATTAGAAGACAGAATATAATTTTATATATATATATATATATATATATATATATATAATATATATATATATTATATATATATATATATATATATGTGTGTGAAATTGGAAGACAGAGTAGATGGAAAACTCTTTCCTTGAATCTTGGAATCAGCAGGGCAGTGATGCTGTCAGTTGGTGGTCTTGGAGCTCTAAGGTGGACATGGGGACAGTCAGCAAGTTTTAATTAAAGATTTTGTTGTTGTTTCAAACTGCATCTGACAGTGTGGCACGCATCTATTTTTATCCTATATTTGATGTGCTGGAACAAGTGGGGTATTTATTTGGTCCTAAATTGGCTAGGTGAGTGTGGCTGTCCTACTCAAATATAGCCCATGACTCATAAATGTCAGTGTGGTTGGTGGAAACTAACTTGAATTTGTGTCAATTCATCAGTTCATGCAAATACTTTCTGACATAGTGTGTGATTATGATGATGATGATGATAAAAATGAGGAGGAGGAGGAGGTGGGTATTGACGATTTTGAGGATGATGATGATGATGATGATGATGATGATGATGATGATGATGATGATGATGATGATGATGATGATGATGATGATGATGATAATGATGATGAAGTGAGTGAGGATGAGAATAACATTGGTGGCAATAATGGTGACATTTACACTTGTCATAGTGATATCCATATTGTTTTGTGAAAGCCAGGCATGTTTCCTAGCAGTCTGGGCAAATGTATCATTTCCATCTGTGCACGTCAACCTAATGAGAAGAGTCTCTAAGCACCAGATTTGACTGGGTCCATGACAAGAGTGCCACAAAGCCTCTTGGTCTCGTAGTCCTCATTGGGCTGTCTTGAAGGCTGCCTTCATTGAGCCTGATTCTGGCTGGCACCACAGTCTGGTTTCCATAGTGACCGCTGGCAGTCTTCCAGAGTTCTCTCCAGTGTTTGTCTAGAGTTTGCATTCAGAGCTTTGAAGGAGTGAGTGAGTAGGGCCTACTGCTCTGTCTGACTGGGTGGGTTGGTGGGTGGGGGAAGTGTTGGGTGAAAGTGAGGTAAGGGATGGGTGAGAGTGGGATGAGGATGGGGTAAGGGTTGCTTGAGGTTGGGGTAAGGGTTGCTTGAGTTTAGGGTGAGGGTGAGGTGAGGGTGAGGTAAGGGTTGCTTATGGTTGGGGTAAGGGTTGCTTGAGTTTAGGGTGAGGTGAGGGTGAGGTAAGGGTTGCTTGAGGGTAGGGTGAGGATTGCTTGAGTTTAGGGTGAGGTGATGGTGAGGTAAGGGTTGCTTGAGGGTTGGGTGAGGGTGAGGTAAGGGTTGCTTGAGGGTTGGGTGAGGGTGGGATAAGGGTTGGGTGAGGGTGGGATAAGGGTTGGGTGAGGGTAGGATAAGGGTTGCTTGAGGGTGGGATAAAGGTTGATGAGGGTAAGATCAGGGTTGGATTAGGGTGGGAAAAGGGTTGCTTGAGGGTGGGGTAAGGGTTGGGCAAGGGTGAGGGATGTATTGGGTGAGGTTGGGAAAAGGGTTGCTTGAGGGTGGGGGAAGAGTTGGGAGGGGGGAGAGGATGTTGAAAGGATGGGATGAGGGGTACTGGAGGCGCTCATGGATGTACTGTATGTGTAAATGTTTGGTGTGTGTTGGCATGTAGTGTGTGTGTGTGTGTGTGTGTGTGTGTGTGTGTGTGTATTCTATTACGTGTATACATATATGCATATTGTGTTCCTATTTTATGCAGAAAAAGATGGCAAATTTTAGTACAACGATTACCCAATCTAGACTTATGGTGTCATCGCTCCAGCTTCTCTCCCTTTAGTGTTGTTTCTCATCTTCATGATGGATGCTGTGAACTTGTGTGCCCAAATCCCAGGCCAGAGTTGGATTGCTTCAGTGCTTTGTTTCAGCATGAATGTGCCTAGGGGGATTAGTCTGTGTGTCTGTAGTCAGGTCCACAGTGACACTGATGCAGATGTTCTCCTTGCGTGGTGTGCTCTTTCCATTGCCTGCCTGGCTTGCATGCAGGAATGGATGTTGAAGACTTGTTTTTGCTATTTTCCTACCCTCTTATTTTTGTTTGCAAGATATAATGCTGTGTCAGTGAACAACTTAGTTGGCAGTAACAAGGAGAAAGAGAATGTTGACTGCCAGACCCATGCAAGTATGGAATTTGAAATGAGCTAGGAGGAGTCATTCTAGAATGTCTTAGTTTTGATAATGTGACTCTTTGATATAGATTTGCAGCTGAAGGCTGGGGAATGGGAGTCAGGTTGCAATCTGCAGACTCCTAATCTCCATCCAATTTCCCATGGTGTGCCTTTTCTCTCTGACTCATGGAGTACACTCTGCTTTATCTCTATGTGTGAAGTCTGCATGTGGAGTACACTCTGTTCTTATCTCTGTACAGGAAGTGGGGGCTTGCCTAAGCTGGATGCCTGTCTATGTAGGGTAGGAAAGGAGACTGATTAAGGTTTTGGGGTAGAACAGGAGATCATTAGGGTTTTGGGAAGCATTGAATTGTGAATGATCATCACACTAAAGCTGTTGATGTCTAAGGCACGGTGATGTATTAGTGATAAAGCTATGCTTCTAGCACAGGGTCCAACACAACATCTCAAAACCACTTGCCCACTCAGGCAAGTAGATTGAAAAATGAAATCACTGGGCTGGAAGCAAAGTCCACTGGCCCCAAAACTGTTTGCTCCACTACAGTAATGATACTAGTCAAATAAATATCAGTGCCTCTTACTTTGAAAACGTGTTTAGCATTGAAAATCTGTACAATATCATTATGAGTGTCTGGCAAAATAAACAGGCAGTTCCGGGGCTACCTGCACATCTCATTGAGCATTGACAGTTTTCAAGCTGTTGTATGCTTAGATTCTAAAATAAGTTGGAGCAAACTTGTGTTTTCTATTTGGGCAAGTCTATAATTATTTCCTTTCCTTGTCTGAAGAGAACAGTAAGTTTCTTCTGGCAGTTCGACAATCGTTTGTGTTGGGCCCTGTGATTATGCCAGGCATGAGGAAATGGGATACAATATGTGAGTTGTCATTATTTGAAAAATAATTTTACAAACTGCAGCCATCTGGAGCAGTTTTTAAAAGAGATGTTAGTTTTGGAGTGAGATTAGTACAGATTTTTATTTGAGTCATTGATTGCAGAAGAATGCTTTTCAATCATTCTCAAAGTTGATATGCAGAAAACGTCAGCTATGTATTGCATCTATCTTTGTGTATTCTTCACACAAATGTTACTCAGTTACTATAGTATATGTAGTTAGAATTAACTCAAATGTATTTTCTGAAGGTTATGTATTATTTTGACATTAAATTCAGTGCTTTTCCCCCTCATTGAAAATGCTACAAGTAGTACTTTTTAAAAAAAATAGTCTTTTGAGGGTAAGTCTATATTAGGTGAAAGAAAAAAATGATAGTGGTTATGGTAACCCAGCTGACCCAATTTTTTTCTGCGGACCTTAAACTTTTTTCAAGCATGAAAAAAGGAACACGGGGGAAATAAATCGATGGTAATCAACGTATGGTGTGCTGTCCCATCTTCCCTGTCTTATGAGCACTCGATTAATCCACTATTAAAGTTTGTTTTCTTTTAAAGTTTTTTTTTCTGTGACAGAAAAATTGTGATATGAGTTCGATATGGCCTCTTCTATATTAAAAAAAATTCATTAAAAAAAAAGTTCAGGCCGACCTACCAACTTAATTTGTTCAGGTCATGTTACCATAACCTCAACTTCTTTCTTTTGGCCTATCCCAAACTCGTCATGGCCAACACCGTCGCTTCCTTCACTGAAGAGCAATCACTCGAGACCAAGGCAGCATTGGATGAGGAAAGATGGTCATTTCCTAAAAAGACTTTTGTGTTCCCTTGTGGAAAAACTAACCTAGTTTTCCTGCTGCAAACGCTAGGCAAGCACACTGAGCACGCACGTGAACTTTCGTTGTTTGCCGTGCTCACAACAGGACTGCGATTGTGAGCTCAGACTTCGTTCATGGGACATCGTGACGGCTTGGTAGCACTTGGTCGTCAAGTCAGTGCTTCCTGGGGGGGATCCTCTTTGATGCGAACAGCTGGGGACTCGTGGCGCACAGCTGCACTTAGTGCTCGTATGCAGGGCACAGGTGAGAGTCAGCGTGTCCCATGGTGACGATGGAGTAGAAGATGACGTCACAAAGGTTACTTTAACCACAGGGAGTTGTGCTGAGTTCAGTATCGATCCTGGTGCTGACACCAAAGATTGTGTATACTATATCCTTGCTCACACTCGCTTCAAGAACGGAGGCGTGAGATGCTACAAAGGTGGCAAGCCATGTCAAAGTTGCCAGTTAGTCATAGCACTGAGAGAAAAACTTCATAATCTGCTCACAAGTACATACTGTCCTTTATTCATGACCGAGTTTTCTATGGGGAGAGAGAGAGAGAGAGAGAGAGAGAGAGAGAGAGAGAGAGAGAGAGAGAGAGAGAGAGAGAGAGAGATTGCTGAACGTTTGAGAAGAACGAACCTCTGTAATGACTAATGTATTCAAGTATTCAACGTTCACTGACATAGTTCTTTTACTTTGCCCTGTATTTCTGCCTGAATAAGTGCAAAACTGACTCTCTCTCTCCCCCCCCCCCCCCTCTCTCTCTCTCTCTGTCTCTCTCTCTCTCTCTCTCTCTCTCTCTCTGTCTCTCTTTTTGTCTCTCAGTCTCTATCTCCACCCATCCCCACCCACCCCTCTCCTCTCTCTCTCTCTCTCTCTCTCTCTCTCTCTCTCTCACTCCACACACACACACACACACACACACACACACCACACACCACCAACTCAATTACGCATCAACATTGTGGGATAACTGTAGTGAAGCAAATTTGAAGAGAGTTAATTCACTATACAGAAGAGCTTCTAAGCTTATGGTCCCAAATAAATCTCTCAGCACTGAAATAAAAATGGAAATGCTTGACATTTTGCCTCTCCATAAACATCTGCAACTCAATAAGTGTGTGCTTGTGAAAAAGGTAAAAGATGGCAAACACCAGAATATCTAACCAAACTATTTGAGCAGTCATCATTCAGAGGACATGACAAATTTCTCCTGCCACAGCCTCGCATCGATTTGTTCAAATCGAGCCTATCTTACTCTGGGGCTGCTCTGTGGAATACACTGCCTGATGACATTAAATGTATCAAATCTTTGCCTATGTTCAAAGACAAAATTCGCACCATTCTCAGGCATCATCCTATGACATAGTTTTCCATGCTTTCATCTGACGCCTAGACATTGGAACGGCTAAGTGTGTATTTTACATTGTCCATTCTTCACTTACTTCAAGCCATCCCTGGCTGAAATATTGGAGGGGTTCCGGCTGATTGGGGGTGGGAGAGTAGGGGAGGGAGTGTACACCAAGAGGCTTTGGCCTACATGTATGTATTTGTTTTTAACATTTGGATGTTTAAGAAATTGCTTTTTATGTATATATGTCATTGTAGTCACTTCAAGTTCCATACTTAAATTTTGCTTCGCTGATACACTATCTATCCATTTTAGTATGTTTAAGAAATTGCAAATGTATAATTCTTGCGATAATTATACTGACTCTCTCTCTCTCTCTCTCTCTCTCTCTCTCTCTCTCTCTTCTCTCTCTCTCTTTCTCTCTCTCTCTCTCTCTCTCTCTCTCTCTCTCTCTCTCTCTCTCTCTCCTCCCTCTCTCCTCCCCCCTCTCTCTCTCACCTCTCCCCCACCCTCTCTCTCCCAACCCACCCAACCTCTCTCTCCAACCCACCCACCCTCTCTCTCCAACCCACCCACCCTCTTACTCTCATTCTCTCTTCCCTTCCTCCCCTTTCCCCAGCTCCCCCCCCTCTCTCTCTCTCTCTCTCTCTCTCTCTCTCTCTCTCTCTCTCTCTCTCTCTCTCTCTCTCTCTCTCTCTCCCTCTCTCTTACCACATTTGAATATTTTGCCTCAAGGGCTAAATGTAAGAAAGGCAATACTGCCTAATTCACTACCCTTGTAAAATAAAGTTCGTTCGTTCGTTCGTTCTCTCTCTCTCTCTCTCTCTCTCTCTCTCTCTCTCTCTCTCTCTCTCTCTCTCTCTCTCTCTCTCTCTCTCTCTCTCTCTCTCTCTCTCTCTCTGAGAGCTGTTTCTATGCTGCTGTACGAAACCGATACCGCTGCCTCGAAAGCTGTGCTGTTTCTGGCTGCCTCTAATCATGAAACACTTGGGCTCCATCCACACTTGGAAATGCACGTTCAAAGGGCAAACTTCTCTCCCTATGCTTTTCATCAGGGAAGTGTAGACCCCATCTCATATTTTCTTCATTACATTTCCCACCCTTTCCAGTCTCCCTTTCTCCCTCTTCAGAGAATTCCTCACAGTGGTTAGAACTTTCCCAGCTTTGGACAACCTGTAAATTATCAGTAGCCAAGGTTTCCCCCTCTCTCTGCTCTCACATTGTCCCCTCCTCTCTTTCTCCCATAATGACCCCTTCACATACGCGCACAAGCAGAAACGCGCATGCACCCACCCACACACACCCACACACAAACACACGCACACACACGTACATACACACACACACGCACGCACGCACATACATATTTCTTTCGCCTCCATCCTCTTACCTCCTTCATATCTCTTACAGCAAAATTCCACTAATAGTTAGAACATTAAGAACTTTCCCCACTTTACAAAGGCTGCAAATGGTAAATAACCAACATTTAAGTGTTTTTTTTCGTTCTCCGACTTATCTCCATTCTCTCCATCTTCCCCCATGCTCTCCATCTGCCATGGTGTGACTCCAGATTCGAATTCACCCTCCCCTTTCTCCTCCACACCTCACCCCCTCTCCCTCTCCAGTTCTCTCCACCCATTTCTCCTCCTATTCCCCACCCCCGCCCTCATCTCGACCATAGTGGCCAGATTCTCTCGTGTAGACAGCCTCTCTCAGGTGAGTCCTCTGCTCGGTGATAGATGATAGGACCATTTAGTTTCCCTCTGTGTCCATGTGCAGGAGCCGTGCGTCTCACGTACCAGTACGCCGATGGCTATTTGTATCCGAGGTATATACATACACGGCTGAGCTCGTAGTTACTGTACTTACCTACAGTCTGCAGTGAGAGAGAGAGAGGAGAGGAGTTCATGAACTAACTGCTGAAGTCTATGGGTGTTGTGGATTGAGACTGGGAATTTTCATCTGGTTCCTGCTTTCATGACTTTGGGGTAGGTTCAGAACGTGCGTGCTGCATGGCATTTGAATGCGATAATTTTCACTCATTTTTAAAGTGGGAATAAGCGGTGGAAATACTGATGCGCAGCTTGTTTGTTACTGGAAAGTGTCACTTCGTAAGTCGGGGTGTGTGTGTGTGTGTGTGTGTGTGTGTGTGTGTGTGTGTGTGTGTGTGTGTGTGTGTGTGTGTGTGTGTGTGTGTGTGTGAGTGAGTGTGTACGCATGCGTTTGTTGTCCGTCCGTCTGTAGGGTGTCGTCTGTCTATCCGTCCGTTTGTCTGTCTGTCTGTCTGTCTGTCCGTCCGTCCGTCCGTCCGTCCGTCCGTCCGTCCGTCCGTTCGTTCGCCCGCCCGTCCGTCCGTCTGTCAATCTGTCCGTCTCTGTCCGTCCGTCCGTCCGTCCGTCCGTCCGTCTGCCTGTCCCTCCGTCTGTCTGTCCCTCTGTCTGTCCCTCTGTCTGTCATTTTGTAATAATACATTAATGTATTTTCCTTAATGTCTCTGCATTTGTTTGTATCTCGTCGCGCGCGTGTGTGTATTATAGTTTGAGCACACACATGCGCATTAAAAAAAGAATTGACGTCGCAGTATATTTAAAATGTCCCTGAATTCTCGTGTTGCCGATGAGTGCAAAATCTGACATTTTACGTTTGGGCGTGGTGCGTCAAGGAATAGTCGACGCTTGTTTATTTGTTATTCATGCATTCATGGGAATTCGATTAAAATTTATAATGATGCATTTCCCTAGCTGTCAAGACGGAATATTTTACCACGGAAGGGGAGGGGGGGGGGGGGGGGGGGGATCAAATGAAAAGTTTACTGCTGTTATTAATGCAGATGTAATCTCGAATCAGTTGAAGTTTATTGCTTTATCGAATTATAATGCGTACTGCCTGACTTCAACTTGAAGTTCATGTTAGTAGGAGATGAGAGTTTTTGTGTTCGTGAGTACTGAATTTCATTTTTATCAACCTCTCTTGTCAGTACTTTGAGTTCAGCTTGTAAAGATAATTGAATTTTCACTTCAGAATGGATCTTGTTTGTTTTACCGAGATGAAAAAAAAACACAAAAAAACAAACAACCAATTTATCTGCACTAGGTGACTAGGAGAGCTAATCGGGAACACGTGCACCTTTCCGCCTAGTTTCGTGAGATTATGTTATTCGTTTAGTCACGTAATGTACTTGGAAGCAGCCTTTCTCAGTAACTCTACCCTGCTTCAACTACCGCGTGCACTAACAGCAGTGAGTTTTCCTGACCTGTCCAACTGCAAGCCACGTCCGGGACAGACACCAGCTGATGACGAAGGTGTCTCCTTCTGCATCGCTCATTTGCACCACGAGCTGCAGGCAGGCAGCTAGGGATGTTGATTGGACAGAACAAGTGTGAAGATGCGTGAGTAGAGAAGGAGTTACTCCAGCAGCTGCCTTGGTTCGAGTGGCTGCACTCACAGCCACTGCCGACAAGACTGAGTAGCTGTGTGCGTTTCCTTGACGCTCCGGATGAGCTCTGGCGAATTGGCGTGCTACGTGCCAAGGTTTCGGTAGGTAGCTCTGTATATGAGCCTGCAGTGCAGACTTAGTTAAGCCACTAGCAGTGTATATATAGGGTCTTTGCCACTAGGTTCAGCCCGCGCTCTCCCTAGCTCGATGTTTACAAGAGCAACGCGCGTATTGAAGTCATTATGATCCCGTCTGCTCTCGGATTTGGGCTATTTGCTGATTGTGCTATGTTTGTGAGGCGATTGGCTGTAGTTTGTCGTCCTCGCCTAATTTGTCTGTTTTATGAGATGGTTTACGTTTTGCAAGGAACCTTTTAAAAAAGATAATAGATGAAGAATATATCACGCTTGCAGTTTGAATCAGTGTATAGGCCTATATTTGCATGTAAAATATTATCGGCTAAATTATTGAGGTTATTATTCTACGATTGCAATGTATAGTGTGTAGTTGCATGCATGTACGCACGTGCGCGCGCGCACACACACACGCACGCACACACAGAGCTTTTCAAGTACACTTTACATTACGCTTATATCACAATGGGCTTTCAACATTGTGGAGGCGCCTGATTACACCATGAGTACCTTTAACCTTCCTGCAACCCAGCAGACAGCCTCCGCAGTAGACCCCAGCTGTCTGCATGTTTGCCCTGGCCTGCTAGGCTGCCGTGAATCACTCCCTGTTTTTAGGCAGGCCTTGCTTTCACAGAGAATTGGGGAAGTGGATGATTGAAATCAGCTGGCATCATTTTTCGCCTTGCACAAACAAATGCGTGAGGCTGTGTGTGTGTGTGTGTGTGTGTGTGTGTGTGTGTGTGTGTGTGTGTGTGTGTGTGTGTGTGTGTGCACGCGCAAGCGTGTATGTGTATGTTTGCTCATGTGTGTACAAACGAACGTGAATGTGAGAGTGATGATGCACTTTAATGTGTCATTGGTTTTATTTTGACAAAAGTTCTCAGGAAGAATCTCAGTTCTGCAGAAAAATAAGAGCTACAGATTAGGAGCAGCTTTGAGCTGTGAGAGAGAGAGAGAGAGAGAGAGAGAGAGAGAGAGAGAGAGAGAGAGAGAGAGAGAGAGAGAGAGAGAGAGAGAGAGAGAGAGAGAGAGAGAGAGAGAGAGAGAGAGAGAGAGAGAGAGAGAGAGAGAGAGAGAGAGAGATGTTACATACATGCAGGAAACTATTTCAAAACGGTACACAGCCATGGCTCCTAGAACGAAATTGTTCAACGGTCACTCCTCGACCGAGGGGATGCTCTCAGGGGACGCAATCCAATTAATTTTGAGTTGGAGTGCTCTGACGTCATCTGCAGGGACGGCCGTTGACGATGCGTTACCAAAAACACGACTTTGTGCAAGTTTCGCTTACTGCATCCAGATGATGCTGGAAGGGGGGGATAGGATATCCGGCCTCAAGGGTGACGTCACTGTGGGGGATACTTTTCTATGACGTCATGCAGGTCATGCATCTGCCCACGGGCTGCCTCGTCTGCGCCAGGCAATCTCTTTTGCCCGCCTTTTCCTTACCGTTCCTTGACTAGGCAACGACTTTCACCCATCCACCCCCTCTCCACTCTCTCCCCTTCCCCCTCCCCTCGACCTCCCCTCGGCCTTCCCTATTTCAACCTGGTATGTCTGTCTGTCTGACTGTCTGTCTGTCTGTCTGTCTGTGCTTGCGTCCCCCCCCCTCTCTCTCTCTCTCTCTCTCTCTCTCTCTCTCTCTCTCTCGCTCGTTTTATCCTCACCCTCCTTCCATCTGATTTCCTGCATCACACTTCACCCTTCCCTAGTAGGGTTGACCCTGCAAGTGTTATGGCCCTGTGCGGAATTCCTGTGCAGCTGTCAACAACATTTTCAAGTCTTCCTGCAGAGTACAACTCCACCCCATTCTTTGCATTTTTCGTTCGTGCCGCCCTGAAGTTTGACTCCCTTTGATGGCGTGTAAAGAAAGTGTTGATCCCCCCACCCCCACCCCTCTCTCTCTCTCTCTCTCTCTCTCTCTCTCTCTCTCTCTCTCTGCGCCTGTCTGTCTGTCCGTCCCCCCCTCCCCCTCTCTCTCTCTCTCTCTCTCTCTCTCTCTCTCTCTCTCTCTCTCTCTCTCTCTCTCTCTCTCTCTGCGTGTGTGCATGTGTGTGTGTGTGTGTGTGTGTGTGTGTGTGTGTGTGTGTGTGTGTTTGTGTCTGTCAGTCAGTCTCTGTGTGTGTGTGTGTGTGTGTGTGTGTGTGTGTGTGTGTGTGTGTACGTGTGTGTCTGCCTGCCTACCTGCCTGCCTACCTCCTCTCTCTCTCTCTCTCCTCCGACCTCAGTTGGGGCAACAACATTGACGGCATCCATAAGAGTGCCCAGCAGCGGCTGTACTTCCTGAGGCAGCTCAAGAAGTTTGGACTGTCTCCGGAGATCATGCTCCAGTTCTACCGTGCTGTGGTGGAAAGTGTTCTTACCTTCTCCATCTGTGTGTGGTTCGGAGGGGCCACTCAACAGCAGAAAGACAAGCTGGAGCGTGTCGTGCACGCTGCTGGCAGGATCATTGGCCGTGATCTGCCCTCCCTAGCCTCTATCTACGCCCAGCGCATAGTGCGCAAGTCCCGTAAGATTGTGGCGGACCCCTCCCACCCTGCTTGCTCCCTCTTCCAGCTCCTTCCCTCTGGCCGTCGTTTCAGGTCCCTCAAAACGCGCACATGCCGTTTTCAGAACTCGTTCTTTCCCACGGCGGTGACGGAGCTCAACGCTGTCCAGAACCTCCCCAGGCAGCTTTGCCGCCGCTGATCCTGTCGGCGGTGCGCACACACTTCTCCACATCTATGACAGTGCCACTTTCTCTTTTGTGCTTCCTCTGGGTTATATGGACTGCTTCTGAGTGTGGTTGGGGGTGGGGGGAGGGGTGGGGGAGGGGGTGGGGGTGGGGAAGGGTTGGTCTTCTTGTAGTTGCGCAGGGTTGTTTTTGTATTGTTCTATTGTATTCTTTTGTGTGGTGACGGGGGGTGGGATGGGGGTGGGGGGGTGGGGGGGTACGTCTTAGTGGTCTTGTCTCTGTTCATATGTATTATTTATTGTCACTTAAAAGGGGGGTGGGTGGGTGGGTGTATCATCTTAGTTTGTTCCTCTTTTGTCAACAGTTCTTAAATAGTAACTTTAATTGTTCATTGTATATTGCCCCATTTACCAGTTAATCCTTTGGTTTCAGGTGCAGTCTTATCTCTTGTCTGTGTGCAGCTGCGTGAGTGAGGTACATCGGGAAATGTCCATGTTTTTTGCATAAACGGCGTGTTAGGGTGTGTAAGCGATGCGTGTGTTTGGCTTTTTGTTTTGTTTCTTTTTTAGCCTTCATCACTTAGTTTTCCTCGTGCTCGTTTTTTAAATGATGTCACTTGGCGCAATAAATTACTGTGTACTGTGTGTACTGTGTACTGTGTACTCTCTCTCTCTCTCTCTCTCTCTCTCTCTCTCTCTCTCAGTGACACAACCGTTCATGTTCGCACTTCAGCACGAACATCTGTACACCCTAGTGGTGCAGATTTTTTTCTCTGGCTGGCTTAACCTTTCCCTCTCAGTAGGCATGTCTCTCGCGTGTTTTCCACGTGTGACATTTCCCCCACTGGCCTTTCTGGTTAACTTGGACGCTACCCCCATTTTCTTCTCTCGTTACTGAGTCCAACTTTCACTCATTTCCTAGTCCAGCTTTCACAAATATACGTAGATTTTCAGTTGTGTGG
>JAWQFJ010003788.1:42500-45000 GCA_034096865.1 Theodoxus fluviatilis
TGTGATATGGACTTTATGATGATATGGGAGTATACTTCGTTAGATTGAAAACTGGATTGTGTTGATTATATAGGTTGTTGTAAGTGAATTTGAAAGATCTGTCCTCTCCTGGGAAAAGGGAACAAGCATGTGCTAAGCATGTTTAGATAAGACGACAGTTATTCAACTTGTGATGATGCCATCAGGGTTGCAGTTTTGGGGGACATTCCCCAGAGGTTTCCTTGTTGAGCACCTAACAACTTTGGTGTGACTTCATACATCTAACTGCCTTGTTTATGATCGTAAAGTCAGTTCAGCGTCTGCCCATTCTGTGAACCCGAGTCAGTACTGACTCTGGCGCAGTTCGCAATGACTGCGTAATAGACTTGACCCTTTGCATTACAGCATTGTGCCAAAAATAGTTCACTACGAATACTATTTTTCCCCCACTTCTTACAGAAATCATTCAGATCAGATGTCAAAACTTTTTTCAACACAAACAGTTTATTTTATCGAATACACGCGTAATAGTTTTGTGATAAATAGTCTCAGGACTACTTTAATGGCGTATTTCAGGGAGCAGAGGGCTATCTCGCAAGCCTCTCTTGTGACCTGAATATTTTGGACAGAATCCTTCCATCACGTGATATGAACTGTGCTAGAGACTCTTTCACTGGCAGGCAAAGTCTCTAGTGGACTAGAATGGCGTCTGCCATGCCTGCCAGCATGTCCAGTCTGAGCTGTCACTCACTCAGCTTAGTTTGTGACTGATAATTTCCAGAAGAGAAATCCATGTCATCATACTAAACAGGCCAGGCTCTTGTCCTGAAGACAACCTTTTTTTGGCGGGCTGGTTCATTTGGTGGTGTTCTGTTTAATGTTAGCGTATTTCTTGTAAATTAATTAACTTTTTTTGTTGATGTGATAATTGTTATGCAAAGATGATGCTTTAGAAATGAATGTTGTTGTCCTGTGCTTGCCTTATGACTAGATTGCTTAGCATTCCCCTGTTTCTGATGAATATTGTTTTTTTTCATTGCAGGTCTTGATTCTGTGACTAGGTGGAACTGGATTTGGGATTCCTGGCAGTCTGTGACTGTGCTGACTGCATTCTAGGGTGAACAAGTCTTCCATACAGTAAGTTTGGCTTTGTTTGTTTCTTTTTCAGCATATGATTTGAATGAAACAACAGCAATACATTTTACAGTCATATGTCTTATTTTTCCATGTGTATGTAATGTGTAGAGTAAACATTTGCCATTCCTAAACTTTTTATTTTTTTAATCACTATAGAAATTCATCCCATGAGAAAGAAATTACCCTACCCAGATGTTGCGGAAAGGCTTCCAGAGACGGGCCACATGGTGAACTCGTCCGAGGAGAGGGATGTGAGAAAGACAGTCAAGCTGGTGGGCCGCACTAGCTGGCCAGCCACAGAATCTGATTGGCTAGCGATCTTGGATTGTTAATCCGCAGTGAATTTGCAGTGATTCCGACACGAAATAACAAACGAAAATGAAGATTGGAAAAGACCTCGTGAAAATGCAGCCAATCAGATGCTGTGGCCCGCCAGCTTGGCTGTCATTCTCACACCCCTCTCCTTGGACCAGTCCACTAGTGTGGCCCGCCAGCTTAGCTGTCATTCTCACACCCCTCTCCTTGGACCAGTCCACTAGTGTGGCCCGCCAGCTTGGCTGTCATTCTCACACCCCTCTCCTTGGACCAGTCCACTAGTGTGGCCCACCAGCTTGGCTGTCATTCTCACACCCCTCTCCTTGGACCAGTCCACTAGTGTGGCCCACCAGCTTGGCTGTCATTCTCACACCCCTCTCCTTGGACCAGTCCACTAGTGTGGCCCACCAGCTTGGCTGTCATTCTCACACCCCTCTCCTTGGACCAGTCCACTAGTGTGGCCCACCAGCTTGGCTGTCATTCTCACACCCCTCTCCTTGGACCAGTCCACTAGTGTGGCCCACCAGCTTGGCTGTCATTCTCACACCCCTCTCCTTGGACCAGTCCACTAGTGTGGCCCGCCTCTGGAAGCCTTTCCGATGTTGCTTCATTTTACTTTTCAATTAATATTATTTCTTACAGACTTTTCAGTAATGAATAGATTTGTACATTTGAGGTAAGAATTCAGTTAATAGATGATAGATGTATCACTCCACTTCTGACAAAACTCCCTTTTAGTCTGTTTTTGTTTCACATGCGAAGCAAAAGTGAGTCTATGTACTGAGCCGTTTCGTCCGTCCGTCCGTCCGGGCGTAAAAAACTTAAACGTTGGATTTTTCTCAGAGACTATTAAGTCTATCAACACCAAATGTGGCATGATGGTGTATGATGACAAGGCCTCAAAAAACATTCATGGTGACTTGACCTTGCTTCGAGGTCAAGGTCACAGGAGCCATAAATGTGGTCTCAAAAACAGTCATTTTTCACATTTTCCCAATTTTCTCCCACGTTAGTGAGAATGGCGACCTTAGCTACAAGTGGTATATAGGTCAAAGCAAGCCCTATCTTT
>JAWQFJ010003788.1:47500-55002 GCA_034096865.1 Theodoxus fluviatilis
ATCAGAAGGTGTTTGTGAAAGTGAAGTAGCAGGAGTAATGCTGTGACTGACCTGAAAAAGTAATCTATTCAGTGTTTCCATTCATTTGAAATGGTAGACATGACGAAAAGATTGGAAGAGGAACAAGGATGGAACATCATTCACTTGTTGTCCTCCAAGGGCTCCACACATTTTGATTTAGAAACGGCACCTCACTTGTGTATTGTGAGTGCTGGAAGGATTATGGACTGGCTGTGTCAGCTTTCTCCATAAACCTGCTGGTAGTGAAAGTGGGGTTTTCAGTGCCAAGATAGCACACGTCTCTCTGTCGTATCTGTCATTACAGTTCAGTTAGTTTGTCTGCATATTATCCATTATGCATCTTTTTGTCAAAAGTCAGTGGATTTTTGTCACCTTTATCTTTCATGAAGTTGTTGAATGGTATATGGTAATTGTGCATATATCAGCCTGCATAGAATGCATAGATGGCTTGCATTCAAGACCCTTTTGTGACAATGTTTGTCTTCTTTTCATAAAACTTTCTGGAGTAATCAGATCCTAGAAACTGGCCATAAACATGTGTTATAAGGTTTGATTCCAAATGAGATGTATGAGAAATTTTGAATCTGCATAGTACAAAAAATAATCATTTTGTACCACATAAAAGAGATGGTTTGCATTTATCTGGATTTCTGAAACAGTCTGTCATTTTAGTCACTTGACTATGATTTTGAGGCTCTACATGGCTGGAATATCTCCCAACTGCGTGATAGTGCATTGATGTGTATTTTGATTATGATGAACTTTGCTTTTGCTCTCCAATTTCAGAGCCAGTCAATTAAAATGAGTGTCTTTTACCCATTCCATGTTGGTCTGTGTTTGAGTCAAGATGACTGACTTTGGTCCACCTCGCTAAAAAAGGTCTTGATTGCAAGTGTATCATTGTCATCTCTGTTTAGCCAAGTGTGCTGGCTTTAGATACGTTATGATCCATATTTGGTTCTGACAGCGAGGGAAATTGGAGTATATTTAAACTGCAAGGAAAACTACTTAGCAATTAAGCTATGAACTGTCTTCCACGTTTTATTTTGTTTGTCAAAAAGTGTCAGTGTGAACTGTAATCAGAGGTAGCATTGTATCCAGTTTTAAGTTTGAAAACATACAGAGCTGAAGATTGCAGAGTTGATGCATCTGATATTAGGCATTCTAGTCTAGTCCAGTGGACGCAAGGGGAGGTGCTTTTTGTACATGTGTGGTAGCATTTTCTCTGTTTATCTGCATGGCCTTTGCTGTAGAAGAACATTCGTCTTCCACTGTGTGAAAAAAAATCTGGTCAGCACCTTTTATAACCTGCAATACCTATTTGCCAATATAGTGTTGGATGCCAGTGATTATCCGTTTTAATGTGGACATGGCAAATGCTTGTGCTGAAGGTGATCAGTGTGATTTTAGTCATTGGCCATAATTATCCCAGTCAGGGATTTTGATTTACTTAGTCTACTGTGCAAGCTGTTTGCCATAATATTTTTATCAGAAATGTGAAAAGTGTCTGCATTTCAAATATAGGTAGTGATTGTCTTGAGTTTTTGATGAATTTTACTCATTATTTATTGTGGCATTTTGGGGGGTTGTTTTTGTTAGAAATATTATTAGCATGCTTGAACATTTGCAAATTGGATTTTCTTAGTTAATGCAAGATTAAATAAACCACATGTGAAGAGTTATGGTGCCTTTTCAAAGTTTTTGTTTGGTGCTGTTTGTGGAATGAATAATCTGTTATATTGTTTGCTTAGCAAAACTAATAATACTCTGGGTTTTTTTGGTGTGTTTTTTAAACAAGGGCTTGATTGATGATGATATTGAAGTTTTAGTTGAGAAATGGCAATTTAGGAAACCGATGATAAGAGAGCATGTCAGCAATGTGATAAAGAGTTAGCCTATCACCTTCAACAGTAAGTCTTCCATTCTATCAAACTGCTGCATATGCAAATGTTTTCTCAGCCAAAGATTAGCCTTCTGCATTTGTCACTGCAAAGGTTGTTGAGAAGTTTGAACAACTTTGCAATTTGTGATTTTTACCAATTTTATTAGCATAGTTAGATTTTCAGTGCATTTTAGACAACATGTTTTAGTGTACATTGAGTCCTTTGGAAAACGAGTTATTGTAGGTGCCAATGTGGATAGAGGGATGTGAACTCTGTCAATGGTTGCTATTAAGAAAAATCTTTCACATCAACATTGTTGTTAATCCACAAATTAATAAAACAAAAATGTACAAGCAACATCTTTCTTTTGTGATGTGATAAATCATGTTTAATTGAAAAAATTGATAGTATTATCAGGTGATGTCTTATTTGTTGAAGTACATTATTCGTACACATCACTTTCATGTCATAAATCAAAATCTTTTAAAGTAAAGCAGAATTGAATTGTTAAATACGTGTTCATTCTTTTCCATTAATTTGATTCAAATGTTACCTATGTATGCAGTAGTTTGATACTTAATTCCATATGGTGAAACAATATTGGGTTTGTTAAATGTCATCTCATGCAGGACTTAAGCAGTGCTTTAAAGATATTACTTGCCATGGAGATTTGTATTGATATTTCATGTCAAATAAACCTTGCTTGCCGATTTTTAATAAAGTAAATGTTCGACAGAATCAGTGGAGTTGATTGTTTTCCCCCCGGTGTGCATGGGTGTCTTGAAGAGAATCGTTTAATTTGAGTTGACAGCGATAGAATGTCCTCCTGCTTACAGGCGCCTCATCAAGGAGTCTAGATGAGTTCTAGTCCAGCGCTGAAGACACCCATCTTCTGCCGTTAGCAGTCAGCAGGTTTGGTGTTCAAAGCTGTTTGAATCCTTCAGTTGCGTCCATGGGCAAAGCTACTACCCAGGAGTGAAAATGGATACCTGTGACGGCACATGGTAATGCAGCTGCCAGTTCTGTTGGACCTGACAGCAAAGTTAGCAAAAGAGATACCATACCACATACATGCATATGAGAATATTTTATGAACGTTGTTTGCAGGAATCAAATCCAATCTACTGTATCTGTTGAATTGTCTTTGATATTTTGTTGAGAGAGAAAAAAAAGCCGAATTCTGACTGTATACTACCACGAATATGAAATATAAAAAATGCAATTGTTTCAGTGAATCTCCATAAATCCTTCAAGGTTACTGAAAGGAGTGCTTACAGAAGAGGTAAGCATGGAGGCTACAGGAGTTGGGCATCAACAAGGCAAAATCTGAGTGTGGTGATGAGTAACAGGCTTTTCCAAACTTCCAAGCGATCTGCCAACTGCCTTGCTTGCATGCTTCAGAATTTTCACTGATCACGTACATTGATCATTTCCTGTCAGTGCATGACCTCTGCATGTAGGACTGCATCAACAGTCTTTCGTCATTTGCAGGGCACGTCACGGCTTCCTGCATGTCACTCCACGTACTGCTTTGAACTTGTAAACACGCTGACGTTTTTTCACTGCTGATTATCCTGACTGCCTGCCTGCCTGCTTGAGTATTTGTCAACCTGTCTGCCTGTCGCCACAGGATCAGGAGAGCAATTGGACAGTACAAAGACCTGCTCTCAATCGTGAAAAGCAGAAAGCTGAAGTGGTACGGTCACGTGTCAAGAGGCAGTGGGCTGGCCAAGACCATCCTGCAAGGTACCGTACCAGGTGGGAGAAGGAGAGGCAGGCAGAGAAAGAGGTGGGAAGACAACATCAAAGAGTGGACAGGCTTGACCTTTGCTGACTCACAGCGAGCCACAGAGGATAGAGATCGATGGAGGAAGATTGTTCGAAAGACATCAGTGGTGCCTCAACAACCCATCTCAGGGTTAAGAGACTGAACTGAACTGAACTGACTGCCTGTCGCCATTAACTCTGTATTTTATTCTCTGTCATATCCTTGTCGCTCTCCTCCTCTGTCTCCCTGAATGTATTTGTCAGCATGTGTCTCTGTTGTTCTCCCCTCGCATCTGTTTATCTGCATATGTGTGTGTGTGTGTGTGTGTGTGTGTGTGTGTGTTCGTGCATGCATAGGTGCGTGCTTTGTCGGTCTGTCTGCCTACCTGCCTGCCTTCCTGCCTCTCTGTCTCCCCTCCTCCCCACCTCTCCTTTCCTCCCTCCCTCCCCCCTCTCTCTCTCTCTCTCTCTCTCTCTCTCTCTCTCTCTCTCTCTCTCTCTTTCTCCATTAATTAACCTTCCACTAAAGTTTTTAGTTCCGATTGTGTAAATACCTTCTTTCAAACTGAACAACACAGAAAATAAAATGACAACTAAATCATGCTGTAAAATAACTTTATATTTGCCTCTATCTCTAAATGTTCATATGTTTAATTTTATTTGTGTTTCTGTTGTAGTGTGAATGTTAGTGTTCATGGGGTTCATGTAAGATAGTCATATCTGCCTAAATTATTACCCCTGTGGAATAAAGTGGATACATTCATGCAACCGTTCGTGCATTCATTCATTTATTCATCCATTCGTTCATTTAATCAGTCTGTTCGTTACCACCCATCCATCTTTTCCTGACGATGCTACTGCATGAAGCCAGCTACATCCAATCCTTGAAGGCCACTCTCACTTTCAACCATCGCTTTTCTCTCCCTCCGAAGATCTCTCACTTCTCCACTCACTCACTTCTCATTCCTCCTACCCCAAACCCCCTTTCCCCTCCCACCCTTTTCCTGAAGTCCATCCACCCCCTGGGCACCTGACCTTCGTGGTGGCTGTCACCTGTCACTCGACTAGAAATCAACATCGCCTCATCCTTCATGTGTCCCGTCCTGCTCGATTCGTCATCAGTTCTCCCCCCATACAGGTCAGAGGTCGCCCTACCTTTGGCTTGATCTGTATGTGGGAATTGCGTGCCCTACACAGACTCATCGATGCGACCCCCTCCAACCCCCCCCCCCCCCCCCTTCCTCATTCTCCTACCCCTCTCTGATCATTTTCTCAAGTCCCAAGGTTTTACCTT
The DNA here is from genome assembly GCA_034096865.1 of Theodoxus fluviatilis. Lineage (NCBI taxonomy): Eukaryota > Metazoa > Mollusca > Gastropoda > Cycloneritida > Neritidae > Theodoxus > Theodoxus fluviatilis. The sequence continues at coordinate 52,466 of JAWQFJ010003788.1, forward strand.
TCACCTTTTCATCCAATCCAGAATATCTTCACCTCCACCCCTATCTTCCTCACCTTCACTCTCCCACGTTATAAATAATGAAAATAACCCGACACCTCTCTTCTCTCCTCCCCTCCCCCTGCCCCCGCCCCACCTTCCTCACTCTCAGGTTTAGCCCCTTCGTCTTCCTTTTCTCACTCTCTGCACTCCGACTCCCAAAGTTCATCTTATCCTATCGCTGGCCCCCTCTCTCCACCTTGCTAACTCCTCCTCATCTGTCCTCACCCCACCGCCACCCCCATCTCCTCCCATCACCGTACACCTGTACACCTGGTGGTCTTCAAACTTCCCTAGACGTCGTCCTAACGAGATCCTCATTCATTCAGTTTCCCACCTGGCCAGGTGTCCGATGTTTCACCTGCCTCAGTGTTTACCTGGTGCGTTCCGTGAGAGTTTGAGCAGTCTGACCTTAGTGGAAAGAGGTGGAAAGTTTGATGGATTGTGTCCGATGTTTGACACTGATGTTTGTTTCCTTGGTTGTGTTTGACGGACGTGTGATTAACACTGTGCCTGAATGTAAACTGCAGCTTGTTGTGTGCCTGTGATTTTTTTTGTTATGTCTGCTGATCATAATGGTGTGTGCTACTTTTGAACATCCCATTCTTGATATCATCATCGTCAGTAGCAGCAGCAGCAGTAGTAGTATTGACTGCAATTATCAGTAGAAGCATCAACAATTGCAGCAGCATCAAGAAAAGCAGCAACAGTACCAGCAGTAGAAACAGTAGCAGTATCACTAAGACCACTGCGGCATTAGGCATTTCAACGGCAGCACCGGCAGCAGCGGCGGCAGCAGCAGTAGCAGAAGCAGTAACAATAGCAGCAGCATCAGAGTAGGCTGCAATAATCAACAGTAGTATCAACAGTAGCAGCAGCATCAAGAATAGTAGCAGGGGCAGCAGAGGCAATGACAGCAACATCTGTAACGGCTGCAATAATCAACAGCAGTATCAGCAGCATCAAGAATAGTAGCAGAAGCAGAAGCAAGTACAGCAGCAGTACTGGCTGCAAGAATCAACTGCGGGATGAAGAAAGCAAGTAGCACGATTAAAAACATCAGCAGAATTTTAGTAGCAGCAGCAGCAGAAGAAGAAGAAGAAGATACACCACATCGCCATAAGCAACACAGCAACAGCTGCATTGACAGTAGCAGCAGCAACAAAAGCAACTTCAGTAAGCGTGAAATAACCACAGTAGTAGTAGTAGTAGTAGTAGTAGTAGTAGTAGTAGCAGCAGCAGCGGTGGTGGTGATGGTGGTGGTAGTAGTAGTAGCAGTAGTAGTCTTAGCAGTAGTGGTAGTAGTAGAAGTAGTATTAGTAGTGGTGGTGGTGGTGGCCAGGGGTGGTGGTGATGGCAGTAGTAATAGTAGTGGTGATGGTAGAAGTAGTAGTAGTAGTAGTAGTAGTAGTAGAAGTAGTGGTATGGGTAGTAGTAGAGGTAATAGTAGTGGTGGTGGTAGTGTATCGATAGTAGTAGCAGCAGCAATAGCAGTAGTAGTAGTTGTGGTAGTAGTAGTAGTAGTAGTAGCGGTAGTAGTAGTAGCAGCAGTAGCAGCAGTAGTAATAGTAGTAGTAGTAGTAGTAGTAGTAGTAGTAGTAGTAGTAGTAGTAGTAGTAGTAGTAGTAGTCACAATATATAAACTAGAAAAAGTGAGAGCAAGAAGAGGACACAGACAAGTACAGCACAGATGAAGAAAATCTCTATTTTTGTGGAGAACCTGAGACGTATCTAAAGCTGGCCTGTTTCTTGCACTGGAGAGGAATTTTAACCTCGAGTGTCTGTGACGGGGATTTCGTGTGTAAAAACGGTTCCTCTTGTTCAACGAAAAGCAGTTGTTGTAAACACACATGATGCATGTCAAGATAAAATGAGGTTTAGATGGTTATTTTAAAAAAACAGACCAGGAGTAGGAATTGAGAACCAGGGGTGGGAAAATGTACGTACGACACAGGGTCGTCACTAAAACTCCAATCCTGGCCAGTGAAAAAGGGCAACTTATACTCAGTCTACATGCCTTCATCGCACACGCCTCTTTTGCATGGGGATTGAGTATCGCACGAACATCTCATCTCTCATCTCTCCAGGCCATCGCCCTATACGGGCAGACAGACAGACAGACAGACAACAGACAACAGACGGACAGACACACAGCCTTACAGACACAGACAGACAGACAGACAGACAGACAGACCAGACGACAGACAGACAGACAGACGACAGACAGACAGACGACAGACAGACCAGACAACACAGACAGACAGACAGACAGACACACAGACAGACAGACAGACAGACAGACAGACAGACAGACAGACCAGACAGACAGACAGACAGACAGACATACGACACACAGCAGACAGACAGACAGCACACAGACAGACAGACCAGACAGACAGACAGACAGACAGAAACAGAACAGACAACAGACACGCACACACACAGACAGACCCAGAACCCAGAAACACACACGACAGACACACACGACAACACACACACAC
>JAWQFJ010003789.1:0-25000 GCA_034096865.1 Theodoxus fluviatilis
ACCCGGAGTTTATCCAATCCCTGCAATCATTTTCATTTATATGCTTGTGTGAAACTTTCGTTGAATACTTAGAGTTATCTGACCATATTTTGCCAGCAAAAAAACTGTCTACTCGTGGTCGTAGATCTGGGGCGGGTTTCAAAATAGGTAGTCGATCTTGGTCGCAAGATCTTGCTTCGCAGTAAGAGCTAGCTAAAAAAGAAACTACCCAACGTGACGAACTAATGCGCATGCGTAGACGTCACGACAAGAGGTGAACTAGCCACATTTCAATGGCCGACGTGTTGCCGGTTCATTCAGAAAACGCTCTATTTCGAGATACTAGCAACCCATCCAAAGAAAATAGAAGCCATGCACAGCATTAATTTATCAAAGGTGTATGTTGAATGCATTAATAGATCGTGAAACCTCCTACAGTTTACACATCGAATGCAGGTCAACGCATCCACGACGAACTTTTGTCTCGAATCTTAAAAAGCTAGGCACCTCTCAAGCTGCCTCGCTCAATCTACGCTCGTCTACGATTGGCTCGCTAGCAAGCAAAGAATGAAACTGCCCATTCGGCGAGATCTACGTAGATCTACCGAGATCTTCGCATTTTGAAACCCGCCCCTGGTGGTATACTTTGCTTAGTTCATACAAGTATTGAAAAGTACTTCATTCGGCTAGAGTGTAATTATGATTGTGTAGTGTTTAAAGTCAGGAGTACTCTTTTTGGTGTCAAGAGAGACGTTCTCCTTTTTAATGTTTATGTAACACCGGTTGGTTCACCTTATTATGAGCTAAGTGTTGAATTGAATGGTATGGATATGCTGGAAATTTGCATACGAGATATGATTGACAAAAATGGAGATGTTGCCGTCATGCTGTGCGGCGATTTAAATGCCAGAACCGTAAAGAGTAATGCGATAGACAGTGACTTAAGTAATATGATGTCAGACATAACAAGTGAGCTGCGTTATTCTGATGACGATGTAATGAGTATGGTCAGTCTTTGCTGTCACTTTGTACAGCGTATGAGTTGACTATACTGAACGGTCTATTGAATGAAGCTTCAGGAAAATTTACTTATGTTAGTTCTAGCGGAAGCAGCGTTATAGATTACCTGATAGCCTCAGCATATATAGTACAATTGTTTCGCTCCTTGAATGTGGAAGAGACTATTTTATCCCCGCACATGAGACTTGAAGCAGTTTTTGAATGCACGGCAGGGTATAATAGAAATGGGTCATGGAATTAATCGGTCCAAACAAAAGTTATTTGGCAAAATCAGTCTGCACAAACTTATATTGATAATCTTCGGGATGGTTTGAATATGCACGATGTGAATGAATTGGTGTACGATGTAAATCTTGATGTAGACAAAACTACTAGGAAAATTACTGATGTGCTCGTGAATGCGGCAGATTTTCTCAAAAGAACATTCAAGGGGACAGCAGAACGGAAACATCGATGGTTTGACAGGGAATGTAAGTTTAGCAAGATAATCGCCAGAAAAAATCTTCGCAAGTTCATGAGCAGCCACGTAAAGGAGGACAGGATAGTTTATATAGACAGTAGGAAAGCGTATAAGCAGCTGTTACGGCGCAAGAAAAATGAATATAGACGAAGGACCACTGAAACATGAACATCTCGTGTTAGCGATGCACAGCAATTTTGAAGACAAATAAAAATTCTCAGTAGTGGGCACAGAACCCCCACTGGCATAATTCCTGAGGTTTGGGTAAGGCATTTTCAGAATATAAGTGTGGCTGCAGTTTCTGAGTCGGAATTGGGGAATTCTATTTGGAGCATAGAGGGTAGAGGCTCGAATAGCTTTGATGTTGACTTGTTAGACGCAGACATTACAGCCACTGAAATAAATGACGCCACTCGCCACATCAGGGGAGGTAAGGCGCCAAGTACAGATGGTGTCTTGGCTGATATGATCAAAACTGCTTCTGGTGTCCTACTGCCGTATCGTTTGAGTCTTTTCAATGGTATCTTTCAAGAGTCAGTGTTCCCTAGTCAATGGGCAGAATCAATAATCGTCCCCCTTAACAAGAAAGGTTCAACCAGTGATCCTAACAATTGTCGTGGAATCTCATTGATTAGCAACCTTAGCAAAGTCTTCCTCCGCATCTTGAAAAACAGATTGCAACAGTGGGCAGAAGCATATGACATTATCGGGGAAGAACAAGCAAGCTTTAGAAGAGGGTATTCTACTATTGATAACGTGTTTGTGTTACACAGTGTGGTACAGAGATATTTATTTCGTCATTTAAAAATGTATGTTGCATTTATTGATTTCACTAAGGCGTTTGACACCATTGATCGCCAGACTTTGTGGAAGGTTCTTGCACAACTTGGTTTGACTGGTAAGATGGGGAGGATGTTGCAAACAATATATGAACGTGTGAAAAGTTGCGTCAAGTGTGACCGAATAACTTCTGACTTCTTTTGCTGTCCTGGCGGCTTGAAACAGGGCTGCAAATTGAGTCCGTTACTATTTTCCTTGCTGATGACGTCACTAACTAAAGAAATAAAAGAAAAGGGTAGGCATGGGGTCCAATTGGTTGCCAATGGTGAAGAAATATTTGTACTTTTGTTTGCGGACGATGTGGTACTGCTTTCGGATACGGTTCCAGGATTACAGAACCAAATACGTAACCTCGAGGCTGCTGCCGAGAGGCTGCGTTTGAGTGTGAATGCACAGAAGACCAAGATGATGTCATTCCGCTTAGGGGGTCATATGGCAGGACATGAGAAATGGTACTTGAGAGGACAAAAACTTGAAGTAGTATCTTCATATAAATACCTCGGGATGACACTGTGGACAAAGGTCTGTACAAACGCAATACTAGCAGATTTGGCATTTCGAGGGAGAGTTGCGGTTTTGAGGATCATAAAGACATTACGACAACTGGTACATGTACCAGTACTAAACAAAATTGTCGATGTACAGGTTCAGCCTATTCTATTGTATGGATCAGAGGTATGAGGAGTCGATGACTGCGAAACAGTAGAAACTGTCCATCTGTTGGCATTAAAGCAATATTTAAATGTAAGTTCTAGAACTCCCAATGCTCTGGTTTACGGGGAAACGGGAAGATACCCTTTATATATCAATGCGGTACTGAGGTCTGTCAAATATTGGTTTACAATACTCAGAATGGAAACTAATAGATAGCCACGTATTGTGTACATGTCTATTTTGAATAACTTGGAAAGCAATAACTGGGCCTCTGAGATCAAATGTATCTTTACTAAATATGGATTGTCAGATATTTGGACATCACAGACAGCAGCCAACGAACGTGTAGTTTGGAAAATACTAAGAGGAAAACTCTTTGAAGAATTTACACAGCAGTGGTGGCTTAAGTTAGGTACGAGTCCAAGATATATCGTATACAAAGCATTTAAGCTTGTCTTTGGAGCAGAAAGATACTTGTCAGAGCTGGACAAAAATATTTAGAGACTGCATGATCAGATTAAGATTGGGAATAAGTGAGCTGTCCATCCAGAACAATAGGTATAGCAAAGAGAATTATGAAACTTTGTGTCCCAATTGTAGGGAAAAAGAGGAAACCGAAAGGCACTTTCTCTTACTTTGTCCAGCGTTGTATGATTTACAAATTAGATACCTTATACCATATGTCAGAGAAGAAAGCGATGATCCATTCGTACAATGTCTCAGTGATAGCAATTCAAATGTGATAAGAGAGGTCGCCACTTACCTTTACCATGCGTTTAAGAGAAGAAGGGAGGCAACATTACAAGATATGCAAAATGTAATTTTCCTCGATTGAGCAAAGATCGTAACAAAAATACATCGTAGCGCTCCCAGAGTAAATAATCACGGTGGTACAGCATATAGATCGATTGTATCTTTTACGAGTACGTTGCAAAACTAAAGTGTATAAATGTACTTGTGATGGGCCGCAGGCATAGACAATAAACTTGTTCGTTCGGTCGTTCGTTCGTTCGTTCTCTCTCTCTCTCTCTCTCTCTCTTTCTCTCTCTCTCTCTCTCTCTCTCTCTCTCTCTGTATGATTGTGTGTGTATGTATGTGTGTAAGTGTGTGTGTGTTTGAGCGAGTATGTTTGTGTGTATTATGTGTTTTTGTGTGTGTGTGTCCGTGTTTACGTGTGTGTGTGTGTGTGTGTGTGTGTGTGTGTGTTTGAAAGAGAGATAGAGAGAGAGGGAGGAAGGGCGAGAGGGAGAGTGGGGAGAGAGAGAGAGAGAGAGAGAGAGAGAGAGAGAGAGAGAGAGAGAGATGACGTATGAAAGATAACGATGCCGAAACATAAGGGAGACCAAGACAGATACAGAAAGAGGGAGTGTCAATTAATTCCCCTCTGACAGTGAGATGAATGGCAGTCAAAATACCATCGTCGATGTCTTTGAGCTCTAATTGGTTGTTGGAGGACGAATGGGTGTACTCGTCCTCCAGATTCAGGAATTGAGGCCGCGTTCGAGATAACGCAGAAACGTCGAATAGTGAACAATTTAAGGCTTACTATTATCATGAAAGTGTATTTACTCTTATTACCAAACTGTTTGAAAAAAGACACATGCCGACATAAAACTATTTCACAAAACATGCGATACTCGCATGTAAAAAAAACACTGTGAGTTAGGAATAGATCCCTCGTGTCTCCATTCACATATCGTAAAAAGCGAACAACTTGGGGAGCAAAAACGTAACGTTCTTACTCCACTTCCCAACTCGAGTGATTGAGTAGGCAATGGCCTCACATTACCTGCTATCACAGCCCGCTCGAAATAGGGGTTAAAGCTAATCTTTACAGATATGATCTCTTAATAACCAGTGAGTCGTAGCTATTAATTTATTTACGTAATGGCACAAAACAGAGCCCAAGCACTCACAAGTGGAATGTCCTCCCACTTACAGGGACACGAGTCTCACGACGGGGAAAATTTCCACAGTTTCCCTCTCCCCACCCGAGTTTCAACCCCACACAGAGCTGAAGCTCCAATAAAGATAGAACCCACACATAATCAGAGCCCAGGCTCTCAAGCAGGGTGCATTCCCAATTACAAGGAATAACGTTCATCCCCAAAGGGAGTTTCAACCCTGTGCTGGAACCCACAAAAGGCAAAAAACAAACATTTGTGCCTGACTAGACAGCAATTAACTTCCGCGACTAATAAAAACGTAGACGAAGAACAGTGATAGCACTTATCCTCTACATCGTTCCGGGACTCCCTAGGGTAATCATCCACGGCCGCGGTCCGTCTTGTGTAGAAAAACAGAACAATGATCGCCATGCAGAACATACGGCACAAGTTTCATACCCACTGGACGAGAATAGAGATTAAAGCGGTCAACATGAGCTGAACTACATTTTTAAAAGTTTATTGAAGAACAAGAAACTGACGTATCAGACATATAGACGCAGAGAGGAGGGGTTGGGGGTTTGGGGGAGCTACAGGAGGGGGAGGGATTAAGGGGAAAGGCGGAAGGGAGTATAGAAAGAAGATTCTTTCCCCTAAACTTACAGTGGAAGGAAGGGTGGCCATCTTTCCAAGTGTATGTGTAATTTGTCATTCCGGAATGCTAATCTTTTTTCTCTATCTTCTGCGGCTTGTAGGACTTAAAAACCCCCATTAATGCTAACTTTATAGTCAAAGCATTTAGCTCAAAAATATATTAATTAGCACTTAATTTTCGCTGGAACAAGTATAATTAAAAAAGGTTGTTTTTGTTAATGCTGATCAGAACAGTGTAACACTGGTGATGTAAATCAACCCAGAAGGACTGAATCCCTTCACAACCCCAAAGAACTGTTCCAGTTTCGGGATTGCATAAACAAAATCCACACAGAGATGATGGTATTTTTTAATTCTTGCAAATAAAACTTTTGGTTGAAGTTATGCTGTAAAAATTTAAACTGGAAGTTTTCCAATCTAGTATCTGTTATGCATCTTGCAATAAGTGTAGATGCATGCTCTCGATTTATGCCATTGTCGTCGGCTGATCTTTTCCATCTTTCTTTTGATCATATGCATTTAACATAGTTTTTCACTGAAAAAGATTTAATAAAAGAAGCACGTACATTTGGACCTCTTATCATCCATGTCATGTTATTCTTGCTTATTTGCAATTGTTACCATACATACTGAGGGAATAGCATGTTTTACCAGCTGATATGTGAAACAGTCTTCTGCATCGACGATGCCTTTCCCTGAGTTCGTTAAACTGGATTACTTTATTATTTTAATGACGTGATTAATTTTATACTCTTCCTTTATTTGTTCATTTTCGATATTCGATTGGGGCATTACTTTGTTTTATGTGTAAATTGTACCATATTGATTGTTCAAGGATATTGTCACATGGATTTATTTATCAACACAATTTTGCTCCAGTGTTTCGACGCATCAGACACTTTTTTTTGAACAAATTTCTTGAAATGATCTTCTGTAAGCACTGCCTTTGAATAGTTGTCACCTCCAATCTTTTTTAAGACAGTGCCTGAAGGTGATTATCCATTCCCCTTTGTTATTATCATTTATGTACCGTCTAATCCAGTTTGATTTTATTGCTGTAAGAAAACTTTTTAGATCAACCATCATAACACCCCACCCCACCCTCCTTTTTTGTATTCTAAATAATAACTCTCTTTGCTATTTGTCAGATTTATTTCTCCATAGGAAAGAAAATAAAATATTTATTTTTATTGCTAATAAAGCCATTCCTGGTAGGTATGGGAGGGTTGTGGGAGGATATACAATTACTGGGAGGGCTTACGTGTTTATTACCTTTAATTTTTCTATAAGTGTTAAGTTTCGCCTTTGTAGTAGCGAGTTCATTTCTTTATTTCTGTTTTCAATGTTCAATTAAGTCTTTTTTATATCATCATTCGTAAAATTTATACTCAGCGTTTTGATCCCCTTCAGAGGTCCATGTAAAATTATTTTCTAAAGAAAATGCAATGGCGGTATATTTCTTTTAATTGTCCATGTTCTGAGTATAGCATTCTTTTATAGTTTGTCTTCAGGCCTGATACTCCGCCAAAGAAGTCAAACAGTTTGCAAGCACCTGCTAGGTGTCTCTGTAATATCCAGGAATACAATCGCATCATCATCGTGACGGTAAGTCCTTTTCCCATTATCAAGAATGTAGAAGCCAGCCAGGCTTAAAATAAAATTAATTATGAAAAAAATCAACAATGCCTTGAAAGTAGTTTGATGTGATGGAACAATGGACAACGCCAAGTTAGAGTTATTCAAGGACAGAGTGCTTGACTGCGTCAATTTTGGGCAGTTGCGAGAATTTTAGTCTTCAAGAGAGGGAGGTTGTGCGTTGGATTCAATGGACACACTGACTGAATGGAAATGATATCCGATCTCAGACTGAGGTGATTTGCTTCAAGGACTCAACGTTTGGTGGAGACTTTGAGTGTCTAATCGGCACAATGTTGGCTGGCACTATCTATATCCGTGACAAGGCCATGCCGATACAGGAGGAAGAATGGTTGACATATGCCCTCTACATCTCATCGCCTTTAGCTCGGAGTCGCCCTGGCCTCCGTTGATGACCCAGGATGATGCCACTCCAACCCTCCCTCCCTTCTCCCAAGACCCGCACCTTGTGTCAGTCGTCACCTCCCAAACGTGAAAACCCTCACCCCTTGAACAACAACCACAGGGGTCAACGGCTCTGACCAATTCAGCATTCTTGAATGCTCTTCCCAGATAAGTTAAATTTCTTAGTATAGGCTGGCTGGCTAAGTTTGAACTCAGTGAATAATTAATAACCATTACCTATCTTTTTAATCATCATTAAAGTCAGTTGAATTTTGGATGTCTGCTCTCATCTTCTCTGTTGTCCTGTTTGTTCTTAACAGCAGGAAAGATGGGTAAATGTTACAGGATGGCAGTGTGTTCCCCTAGACACCCTAACAGTTAAAATTAATCTGAGCTCTGTCCTGCAACAATAGCTTAAAGTGAACTTGAGTGCAGTGTCAAAGGGTTGGATGCCTTTACTATTTCTCTTTTTTTTCATATTAAAATACAGAGTACTCCAGGGCAGCCATGTCTTGTTCCAGAAGATAGCTTTAAAAAGTGGATAGGTGCCCATTGTTGATTATGCAATTAATTGCAACCGAATAAAACAAATGAATCCACTGTAATAAGTTTGGTCCAAAACTGAAATATTCAAATGTTCTAAACATGTATGTGTGAATGCTTTCTCAGTCTGTAAACTTGATCAGACCTTTCAAGGCTTTGTCACTGGCATACGATATCACATCATAACTGAATATAAAAACCACTGGCGCTGAACCTCCAGGTTTCAGCTTTATAAAAAAAGAGAAAAAAGATCGGGTTCGAACCCGCAACCTCTCGAGAAAAGAGGGGGAAAAACACACACGCACAAAAAACACACCAAAAAACAGGTCGGATTCGAACCCGCAATCTCTCGAAAAAAGAGGGGAAAAAGTTTCAGCGTGGACTCGAACCCGTTCATGCATGACCTAACAATACAATAGTCCAACGCTCTACCAGATGAGCCATTCGGGAACTGACATGACTAGGTGTTTGTAAAGCAATTATAACGTTCTTTTCCGTAAACCCCCTCGGTTCGTATTTTGAACTAAATTGTAGAAAAATGGATGATAGTTCATGAAATTTGAGTGGTCTTGTACATTTTATGATACTCAAGGTCTATTTCTGCCAAGTTTACTATCGATTCACTGCCATTAGGCCATGCGAACAGAACTTGGTACTGTTGCGCTCAGATGGAGTGGCTGTTCAAAGAGTTGGACCGGGCACGCGGGTGGACTATTTTGACTGTAAACGGTATTTTTTAAAGCAAAGGCGGTTTTATTTCTGGGGAGGATCACGAAAACAATTTATGTAATTGGTGAGCGTTCGTACAGCGTGGGAGAAACTCTGCTGGCTACAGGAGTGAAGAAAAAGGCGAAATATTGCCATACCGTCATCTGACATTTTAGGGGTGTATTTTTGAGTTACGACCTTAAAAAGTCACTTTTTTTGAAACCTCGATTCTGAAAATTTGATAGGTTCAATCGGACCTAACTTCCAGTAAGTGTGCAAAATGTCAAGGAAATACGTCCGTCCATCAGTTTTTGAGATATCAGCCATTAAGTCGGGACTGATAGACAAACATACAGATAAAAGTACGTCATGTTATTGATCACGTCACACATTTTGCATTTCTCCATTCCGTCAATTGACATTTTAGGGGGGTGTTTTCGAGTTTACGACCTTAAAAAACCACTTTCTTTTCAAACCGCGATTCTGAAAATTTGATGCATTCAATCGGACCTAACTTGCAGTAAGTGTGCAACATGTCAAGGAAATCCGTCCAGTAGTTTTTGAGAAATCAGCCGTTAAGTCGGGACTGACAGACAGACAGACAAACAGACAAAGTCTGTAGGACCTCCAGTAAACCTGGAGGGATACTATTTTCCCAATATACCTTGTTCGCATGAACCCATTTTTTGAGTGATGTATAATGGCAGGCAGCACTTGTATATTTCTGCTGACTATTGATTTGGCAGCAATCTTATTATATTATCTGTATTTAATCCCTCCAGGTTCACTGGAGGTCCTCACAGCTTTATCTGCCTGTGTGTGTGCGTGTGTGTCAGTCTGTCAGTCCCGACTTAACGGCTGATATCTCTAAAACAACTGGACGGATTTCCTTTACAATTTGCACACTTACTGGAAGTTAGGTCCGATTGAACGTATCAGAATTTCAGAATCGAGGTTTGAAAAGAAAGTCATTTTGTACGTTTTGGTGTTGCAAAGAAGGCAAGGGACGGAACTCTGTCCCAACCCAAGGGAAGTTCTGGCATGTGTGACGTAATCATTTGACGTCGAATAACGTGACGTAAGTTCGAGAAGATTAGACATTGGTGAAGGAGAAAGAAATATTTTTTTCCCATCCAATGCCAAAACCTGGATGTTCAGCGCCAGCGGTTTTTATCACGTTATTGGTCTACAATTACTCAGTGTTGTTCTATCTCTGTCTTGTTTAGGTATTAGTGTAATGACCGTTTGACTCTGCACCTGTGTTAGTATTCCTATTTTTAAAGAATAATTGAAAGAATTCAATAAATGCACTGTTGTATCTGATCAAAATATTTAGTAAAATTCAATCGGTTTACCAGCACTTCAAGGACTTTTATTATTATTAATAAATTGAACGAGTTCTCAGATTTCCGATTCCGTCAAAGGTCCCTCACATGATTGTATTTCTTCATCTGAAAGTGTAATGCAGTCTTTAGGGATGAAGTCACTTTGCTTGGTGTCTGTTGCTTTTTTCGAATACATCCTTTCCAAAGAGTTTTTTCTCCTCCAGTATTTTGGTTGGGTCATCAAGAATTATGCCATTTACTTGTATTTCTGCTGTAACACTGTTTTAGAAATGTCTTTTTCTTAAGTTTGCGAAGTACTCAGTGGGTAAAAAACCCACAACTTATTTCACCCATCTGCACCTTGCTCGCAGTATGATTCCATTTGCTATACGGTCATACAATAGTTATAATTGCCTGTGCTTGTTTTGCATTTCATTTTTAAGGCTCGGGCTATTGGAAGCGTTCAGTTGATCATTGAAGGCGTCTATTTCTTTTTGTAGCTGTAATTCTCTGCTCTTCCTTTCTTTACTCTTCTGAGCTGAGTAAGCTATAGATTCCGATCTGACCTTTCCCTTCACTTCTTCCCATTTAGAATTTGGATTCACATCTTTGTCCATATCTACTATCTCCAGTAAGTTTGCTTGCAGTCTAGTTTTGTACTCATTATCCAGCAGAAGATTAGTATTCATTTTCCAGAATCCTGAACTTCTGTCTGGAATAGAAGTATCGAGTTTGGGATAATCAGGAAAATGATCAGACAGGAGGCCTAGGATAGTTTTTGTCTGCGCAGTACTATTAACTAAGTTTGATAACATGATACTGTAATATAAGCAACAAGAGACAATGGGTGTACTATTAGAGTGCTATTTAAATGTTTTCTTGTTTGGGTTGAGTATTCTCCATATGTCAATTAATTTATGTTCCTTCATCATGCCTTTGATTGTCTGCCTTTGCTTAAATTTTATTATCTGCCCGTCCGCTTTCTTGCTCGATTCTATCAACAAGAGGTCCGTTAATGTGTCCTCCTACAATGACATTTCCCCCTTGCATTGTAGTTATTTCAATTCTCAGATTTTAAAAAAGGAGACATCATCATCGTTAGTTTTTTAAATGTTGAACAGAGTATGACAATAGCTATTTATTTCTTTTAAAACCGTCTGAATTCTACCAAGTTTAATTTCTTTTAATACTACGAAATCTTGAATGGAAAATTTGATTGAAAGAGAATCCCAATGACAGCTGAGGAAGATGTGTTACTAGAGAGCAGGACTGTATGTTCCCTAAAGTAATAATTTTGATTGTCACGAGCAATGCGTGACACTTGCAAAGGATTGCCCGTAAACATTCATCGTCATTCATTCCATGAAATGCCGTTGCTTTTGAACACTACCGAATGCAATCTGCAGGGACCGCAATGAAATGTTTCTGTCGTACTTAAATACCAGGATGCCTGTCTTTTATTTCAACCTGTTGCAAACATACGTCCTATTGAAATACTCGGCGGGTAACACGTGGGCGGATCACTCCTCTAGGTTACCTTTCATCCATTTCCCGGGAAGATGATCCTTTCCATGCAGCTGCATCTAGTCGTTTTGCCTCGGTCTTTGAAATCAATAGGTTTCAAGTACAAAAAAACACGGTTTCAAGTACTCATATTCAAATATCATTCGTACTCGGCAAACGTCCTGTGGGAGCTGTGTGGATGGACGTGTCGAGTCCAAGGTCTTGGTGTCTTTGAACAAGACCGCCACCTTATGATCGCATCTCGGCCACACGCGTTGTACAAGTGACGGGTGTCACCAAGATCTGCAGCTTGTCATTTTAAGCCAGTCACGCTCGCATCCTGTCCACCACCGTTGAGATGTACTATTAAATTCAGGTAAGATGAAAACCACTTTGCTCTCTGTCAGTTACACCAAGACTTGAAATGCCCGTCATTGCAGCTTAGACAGGCTCCATCAGTCGCAGCCCTCAAAAGAATGTTAAAGGTTTTCTCGTTCCCGGATGATTCTTTAATCTGTAGCGCCAGAGAGCAGCAGTTCTGCTGATAGCGGCGCTCTACGGGTGCCTTATAAACATACAAACTACTTGTTCTCCATTCGTTTTAGTCCTGTGCTCGGCAGTCGTCGGCAGCCCCCATCGTACATTTAGATTGGGAGTAGGAACAGACCCATTGCATCTCCCCACGCCATTCCTGAAAGGCGAATAACTAGTGATGTCGAGGATCGACCTGCTCTCATCCTAACACTTTCTCGTGATTTGCGTGATCATTGGCCCTACATAACCTGCAGAGGCTGATAAGCCGTGAAACCTCATTCATTCATTCATTCATTAGTCCCTTGCACTACGGGCGACAGATTACGCCGCCATTTTGGTAGTAAATTACACTCTGGTGCGAAACTGTTCTCTGCGCTTTACTCAACAACGTCTTCTTTTAAGGAACATGAAAAAATAAACTCGGAAAAACGAAAACGTGTGCTCTCAAGGAGAAATTCAATTCTGTAGTAATTGAATTTTCCAAAGTTTTTCGAGCAACACTTTTTGAAATACATCTGCGATGGCGTGGCTTCCACTTCCCCAATGGCGGCATTGCGGGATTTTTTAATGCAGTATTCGGCAACAAGGAAGCTAGACTTAAATTGATCTGTACCACCTACATGGGCTGTGTGCAGCTACATTATCAGTTCGGATCGAATCATGGAAGGCAATCCTTGTTTAAGGATCGCATGCTGTCTGACGCTCACTCTCCAACAACCATGCACATCCTGGCTGTTGGTTATTGGAAAATAAGAAAAAGGTAAAATAAATAATAATGCCATTGTTTACAAGCCTGTCAAGGTTTTAATTCCCCAAAGACCGACTTGCGCTGCACTCCGCGAAAGAAGTGTGACAAATGTGACAATTTCACTGATTCCGACTGTAAGGGTCACGAGGAAATAAATTCTGCGAGCGGTAACAGACAGGTATAAATGAGTTCATGAAAAACAAAAAGCAGTCAGGGAACAACCCGAAAGGTAAAGATGCTTGTTTTTGTATTGAGACTTTTCCACCGTACATGCAGCAGTAAGCTCAAGCCAGAACCGTTCAGTTACATCCTCATCTTTGGTCCACTCTTACTATGATTCTCTTCCCATCTCAACATCCTCGGGCCCATGCAACTAGGCTGTGAACGAAAGCGCCAGCGATAGATGTTGTGGTTTTCCAGCTCAGGTCCCACAGGCACCCAGTATTACTCCTGAGTGAAGGAAACAAACGAACGAACGAAGTTTTACACCCTGCCTTTGTAGGCTATAGAGGGCCATTGATCACGATGATTACCGGAGCTTGTTTGAACAAGAGAAAGTCGTGCATGTCGCAATGTCCCGAGTTATTCGCCTTACATGAACTGCAAAGGGTAGCCAAGTAGGTCCAATCTTTCCCCAACCCCGGGTTGAATGAAGAGAAAGAGCGCAAGTCCCGCGCCATGTTCGAGGATGCCATTGCGTAATCTGCACAGCCTGCAGCGCCGCACGCGACAGTGGGTGGACCGCTCATCAGTGGGTCCCATCCTTTGTGTCCCCCCTTAACGCCTGGGCTGTACCTGGCTCCAAATAACAATCTGGGCTGCCCCGATCCCATCACTGTCACGAGGCGGGTTTTCCAGAAGCAACCCTGACGCAACATACGCGGTCCCCTCGCGGGAGCCCCCTGTAGGTTGGGGGTCAGAATAGACCCACCGCGTCTCCCTACGCGATTCGTAAGAGGCGAAAAACTAGGGACATCTTGGCATGAGTTGCGCGCACTCTGAACCATTCCCATAACGTTAGTAAAAAATGGCCTGAAGCCTGTTCTTAATTGACAAATAAATCTTGGCTAATATTCACCAAGTGTTGGCAAATTACTAATTGGCAAACATTCGGCGATAATTTGACAACTATTGTGCCAAGCCTTGGCAATTCTTTAGCATCTTAATACTTTGACGAAACCAAGCCAATTTCTCGCAAACAAAAAACATTTGCAATATGGCATCGATCGGCATCATGTCCATACCGTAAGTGTGCAATGGCTGTAAATGTTAACAAAGCGACATATTCTTTCCGCCATTGTGCTCCGAGGGGATCTCACGAATATCTCGCGCCAGTAGCTTTTGCCATTACCTGTCGAGGCAGTATCCCAAGTCTTGGCAAATACTTGCCAAGTCTTGGCGAAAACCAATTAAGAACCGGAACCCGGCTTGCTCTCTTTTCGTTGAAAAAGTACCCGTACCATCCAAAATGTCACCATGGTAAAATCTATCACGTGAAAAACTGCTGTGATATCTGTATCGTCATTTATTTCGTCTTTGGCAACTTCCTCACCGACTCTCACGCCAGAACGCAGCCAAGTTCTCTCGGACTTTCACCTTGCCAGTTCATGATTGGCCGCTACAGACGTCTTGCTCGCTCTCGGTTTGCCCTCGAGGACAGTACCTATCGTAGGCAACGCGCCCGGTGATTAGCGCGTGATCTCTGAAAGGGGAAGATTCAACTCTAGACAATATTGTCGACAACGTTGTGTCTCGATACACTTCCATCAATTCAAGAGACTTAATTCAGAGAGTGTACATGTACGGTGCTTCGTGTATGCAAAGGATAAAATAAATATCGACAGTGTTTGTCCAGAAATAACCTATACACATACTCCTCAAAATATACTAATAAACACTCAAACAGTAATTACTTTCGTGTACGTTCATTTTTCCATTCTCGGACAGTGAGAAGCACACTACAGGCACTGCTGTCTATCAGCGGAAACCCAATTGGCACGGTCTCCGGCACTTCGGTTCATCCGGGCCTCTGCAGCGAGACGCAACGATGAACCTCTGGAGCTACCTCGGCCACATTCTGAACACAGAGATATACTATATTCACTATAGTCTCAGCCACGCTGAATGCCTCGGCCACCCTCCTTCACATCGAGTGCCTCCTTGGGAGCGAGACGACGTAGGCAACGCCTAGCCCTCGAGTTTCTCTCGAGATTTCTTGCCTAACAACCGCGCCCACTTTCACGCACCTGGCTTTTTAATCCTAGTGGGCAACGCCAAGCCTTCTCACGGAGATGACGCGTTAATCACTTTCACGTACTTGGCGTTCCTCCTTATTTGCTTTTATCTTCTGCAAGATCATATGTTAAAAGATGAAATAATCGTTTCATATTGTCTCAACGATGTTTGAAGTATATGTGTAACGTCAATCATCCAGTATGCCAAAGTTAGTCATTCCATCCATCGATTTTCAACTATCTGTAATGGTTCTGATAGCGTTTTTTAAAATGTCCAAATTAGGCTACTTTCTAATGACTACTTGGTGTTGCAGCTACTGACGTGAATATGTCATATTCGTTCTTTCTGCAACTTCTACATGATGTTTCTCAAAACGACCTCAGCATCATTTGCTTGAATATGTTTAACATTCAGAAGAAGCTGGATGAAACTAAATTCTGGCACAATGAAATCATTTTCCTATACATTCTTTGCTTTTTTGAAAGATGTATCACTGGTTGTTTACCCCCACGCTCATCTGACTGCAGCAGGCTGCGCGCTCTTTTGTATGGGCAATGCGGTGAAATCATAATGGCCTGACTCTGCGTTCCACCAGGAAATATATTAGAAGTCTTAGGATGTATTTCTCATCTCCCAGAGGGTTTGGGCAATAACAATTTGCCTCGGCGCCAAACAAAAGAAATACTCTACGGCAAGATCTCATCAATGCTTGTGCTTCTTCGCTGGCATCCTACAAGACAATTACAATAAAAACAAAATGGAAACAACTAATGAACAATTTGGGTCTCACGCAAATCGTCGATGTAGTGTCAGATCCTAGACAGTAGAGTATCCTGAAACGTAGAGCGTGACCTACTTGCATATTATTAACATGACGTGTGCACCGCCAAATCTTCTTATCTTGTCTGTGATTAGTCAACTACTTTTTTCTATACTGGGATTTTCCGTACTCTCTAATGCAGGTTAAAAATAATTTTAAAAAATCCACGAAGAGAAAATATTGCACAACACTGTGATAATTTATATTACGAAATATGAAGACAATCTGTCATTAGTTTGTGTCATAAATTCTTGTTTGTAATACTTCTGTGGGTGTCGCGTTCTTAAAAAAGTATCTTAACGGCTTCGTTGTAAATCCATTGACGTGAGAAAACAGGCAATGGAGGATTTCTCCCAGTCCATGGGCCATGTAAAGCAATACATTGCTACAGGATATAACAAAACAACTCCCGTCATTTGAAAGTACGCTACTGACTCTCTGTGTGTAGTGGATATATCTAAGTGCCGGGGTCGGTTGTACAGTTACTGAAAAGAAGAGTAGAAGACAAGCAACCGATTATTTCTTTCATGAGCAAGTCTGGCCCTAAAGAGGGCCGTTTGTAGGTTGTACTGCCGCCGATGCGGGTAATCACCGCTACAGGATGGAGAGGCAGCGGGTTGGCAGGGGCGTGCAGCGATGCTCTGTATTCCTTTTCGGCAAGCTTTCGAAGCTGAGGCTTCTTCATCAGGCCAAAGTAACAAGGCTGGCTGTGGAATGGAAATATATAGTGTGACAAGGGCAGGTGAAACACGTGCAGGGCGGCGAGGCAGTGAGGAGAGTTCAGTGAGGGAAGTCAGAAGGAGTGCTCTGCACCAACATCACAGGGCGGGAGAGGCCACAACAGGGTAAGCACTAAAAGGGCGTGCGGGGACAGCTTCATCGATAGTGACTCAGGAGTCCCATGTCCTAATTGAGGCCATTCTCGTGGGTACGGAATTTGGAGATGAGTTTGAGCTCAGCCACTCTGCGTCACTGTAGGTCCGTCAGTCCACCTCTTAGCACTCTGACGAGCATGTCAGAGGTGGCGTGGCTCGGGAGATTGAAGTGCTCGGCCACAGGCAGGGGGGAACCGTTCCTGATGGTAGCGCGGTGGCTGTTCATGCGCTGGCGGAGCTGTTGGCTGGTTTCTCCGACATACCATGCGTCCCTGCACCCTCTGCGGCAACGGATGAGGTAGACCACGTGGCTGGAGGAGCAAGAGTACTGGCCCCTTACTCGGTGTGTCACGTGGTCTCTGACTATGGTGGTCTCGGTGCAGAGGATGGCACAGGTCGAACACCTGGCAGTCTTGCAGGGTTGTACGGCATCCACCGTGGAGTCGGGGAGCCGGCTGCGGACTATCCTGCCTCTCAGGTTGGGAGGTTGTCGGAAGGCTACCATGGGTGGCTCAGGGAGTACCTCCGAGAGGTACTGGTCGTGGCAGATGAGGTGTTGGAGGTGTCCGAGTTCCCGTTGCAGCTTCTCCGCGCCAGTGAAGTACTGCGTGACGAAAGGGACTCGGCTGGCCTCAGTGTCACTCCTCCGACGGGTTAGCAGGTCTGTACGATCCATGGAGATCGCCCTGCGAAACTCTCTGCGGATGGACTCCCTGCGGTAACCGCTACGGAGGAGTGTGGCTTCCAGATCCTGTAGGTGGGCGTCCCGATCCATAGGGTCCGAGCAAATCCGATGGATCCGCAGGGCCTGTCCATAGGGGATGGCCTTTCTGGTGTGTCTCGGATGGAAGCTGGTAGAGTGGAGCATTTGGCCGGTATCCGTTGCCTTGCGATATAGGGAGGTGACGAAACTCGTGTGTCCAGGAAAGTGACCGACTGAGAAGAGTGGTTCATCTCGAGTCGGATGGTTGAAAAGAAGGAGTTGATGGAGCGGTGGAAGTCCTCAAGGGCCTTTTCCCCACGGCGCCAGATGAGAAAAATATCATCTATGTACCGAACGTACAGGCTGGGTTTGAGGTTTTGTGTTGCGAGGAAATCTTCCTCGAATCTATGCATAAAGAGGTTTGCATATTGAGGGGCGAACTTAGTTCCCATTGCTGTGCCATGTCTCTGTAGGTATGTGTCACCGTTGAAGGTGAACACATTGTGTTCCAGAATGAAGCGGACCATGGACAGGATGTGGTCAGGGGTGGGGATGTTGTTCGCCAGTAGAGCGGATCTCACTGACGCGACTCCCTCCCTGTGTGGTATGTTAGTATACAAGGACGCAACATCCATAGTCACCAGAAGTGTCCCTGCTGGAACTTGCCCATGGGCGTTAAGTTTGCGGAGGAAGTCGGTGGTGTCTTTGCGTTTTAGGACAAAAGAATCAAAATGGCCTAAGGACTTTTGTTATTTTAAAAAATCCCGCAATAGCGGCCCTCCGCAATAGCGGCCCTCCGCAATAGCGGCCCCCGTAACCCACATCACGAATGAATAATGTAGCGATTTAAACAAACTATTGATGTATTGTGCATAGAGCTTCGAGAAATTAATACTGCCATTCGGTTACGATTTATCTGTATGTATGTCGGTGCTTCTCGAAATGCACACTGCAGACAAATGGCGGACATTTGCTTACATGTGTGAACGAGCGCGTGCGCGCACGCACACACACACACACACATACACGCACACAAAAGCCGCTTGAGGGGCCTGAAATAGATATGATTCGACTGGTATTTATGGATGATACTGAGTGGGCGGCATTAGTGTCTTGTCACCAGTGTTAGTGGCTGCCTTGCTTTCATATCATATACATGTTTAGTCCAATGAAACCCGCATCACTGATTATGATGATGACGGCGACGACGACAACGATAATGCTGCTGCTGCTGCTGGTGCTGCTGATGTTCATGTGGATGTTAATGCTGATGTTGATGTTGATGCTGCTGCTGCTGTTGATGGTGATGATGATGATGATGATGATGATGATGATGATGATGATGATGATGATGATGATGATGATGATGATGGTGGTGATGATGATGATGGTGATGATGATGATGATGATAATAATGATGATGATGATGTTGATGTTGATGATGCTGCTGCTGCTGCTGCTGATGATGTTGATGCTGATGCTGCTGATGTTGATGATGATGATGATGATGATGATGAAAATGATGATGATGATGATGATAATGATGAAAATGATGATGATGATGATGATGATGATGATGATGATGATGATGATGATGATGATGATGATGATGGTGATGAACATGATGATGATTATGATGATGGTACTGGTGCTGGTGCTGGTGCTGGTGCTGGTGCTGGTGCTGGTGATGGGGCTGGTGATGGTGGTGATGATCTCTATGAAAGACTGGAACGAAATGAATTAAGAAAACATCAAATTGCCCCTAACATCTTATTTGTCTTTTATTCTCCGAAACTGTGTTGTCTACACGGAAACACAATTGTTGTTTGCACGCAACAATGACCGTCGTAGTTATAGCAATGGAGACAACAGTGTGCAAGGGAAAACAACTGCGACGATGTAGACAGCGGAAGTCCTCAGGGACTGGGCGGGGTGCAGTGTTGGAAAAGAGAGGCCGGGTCGCCGTTCAGTGATTCCACAGTGTCGTAAGTGTAATTTCAGGTCGTTCTCATTAGCTTTGATTCAGATGAATCGGTATCTTTGTGAGAAAATAGAGTAAAGTTTTTTTTAAACCTCCGATTTGTTCTGTCGTCTTAATTCATTTCTACACTCTATGCCAACATTTTGCCCTCGCTGAGGACTTTTTCAGGGCTGTGCACAAATATATCAGAGGATAAGTTTGAATAATCAAAGGGCAAAACAACTCAGAAAACAGTGATTTACTTCAATGCACGGAATATTAAACGTTGACACACGGTAGAATCATGCTGTTGAATTCAAGCGAGCAGAACACCGGTGATAAACGATGTGTGCCTGTACAAAGCGAGACTGAAAGGTCTGAAAATTGGGCAGATCACATAAATTCACGATGACACTCTGCGACAGGAGACTTACATTGCTTAAACAATAGACTTTATTTAAATGAAGCATTCTTAATGTCACAGGATATACGAATCTAAAAACAGCAACACATTGATATCTTAGCCTTTAAAATGTTCATATTTAATACAACACTTCTAAGGCTGCCCAAGTAGTTCGTGTCGGCTTTTCAGTCCCGCAAAAATGGTGGATGGATAGATGAAGGTTTGCGTCAGGAAAGGCGTCAACCTTTGTATGCTATGTAAGACCATTGAAGACGATAATCACGAGGGCAAATATGGTGGCCACATTAACTTGCCACCAGAGTTCGCGCCATAGACGCTGGGACTCTTCTACCAAAGAGCCGAGAACGTACGTGTCGACAAACAGTAACTGCCTGTCTTAAGCCGGTTCTTAGCTGGTGCTTGCCAAGTCTTGGCAAATACTGGCCAAGTATTCGGTCACAATTTGTCGGGTCTTGGCATCTATTCACTGAATATTTGGTCAAGTGTTCCGGTTCTTAATTGGTTTTCGCCAAGACTTGGCAAGTATTCGCCAAGACTTGGGATATTGACCCCACGAGAAATGGCAATAGCTACTGGCGCGAGATATTCGTGAGATCCTCTCAGAGCTCAATGGCGGAAAAATTTGTCGCTTCGTTTACATTTACAGTCATTGCACACTTACGGTATGGACATGTAGCCGATCGATGCCATATTGCAAATGTCCTTTGTTTGCGAGAAATTGGCTTGGTTTCGTCAAAGTATTAAGATGCTAAAGATTTGTCAAGACTTGGCGCAATAGTTGTCAAATTTTCGCCGAATGTTTGCTAATAAGTAGTTTGCCAACACTTGGTGAATATTAGCCAAGATGTATTTGTCAATTAAGAACAGGCTATAAGGGTGGGTGACGGATGAATGTGCGGCTTACCACGAAGTTCATGAAAAAGTTAGTACATTGTTACGACGTATCTTCTCTTCGCTCACTTACGGGCAATTAGAATGTACGGTACCGACACTCATAAAAATGTGACCCACAGCTGCAAGATAAGTGCTGTATGACAAAATTTGACATTTTGAGATATCAGTACCACCATAAAGGTTTGTAAATATTCATTTAAATGACATACATCACATAATTGTATGACATTTTGTAAGAAGGCTATGGGCCGTCAAGGATGAGTAGTGGTTAAAAATGAATTTGTTAAATTCAATCCGTAAAGAATAAGCGGATTGCGTAATCTCCATAGTTTTGGGACAGCAAATTGTTTGCGCAAATTTGAATGATTTGTTTCTTTTCTTGTCATTGTGAGTTCAATTCTGGAGAGGGTAAATCTGCATCGTACATGGATTAGCGATTAACCTTTTCAATAGAAACATAATCTGCAATTGGGCAACTTTGAACCCCCACTTTTGCGATGCATGTCAAAATCGTCAAGTGTCGTGTGCAGCTTATTTCGTGGTGGGGAGGATCACACATTCGATATTTAATCACTATTGTGGTGAGAGTCGCTTATACAAACATGTACATGTTCGACAAGACACAGCGAATTACCTGCTGTGACACTAGATGCGTGAGTGCGTGCGTGCCTGCGTGCGTGTGTGTGATTAATATTGATATGGATGATGTACGAAGCAGGTAGAATGAAAAGGTCTTTCAACATCAACAACATGCACCCACTTATCTATTTTGGGCCATACCTCAAATCACATTGTAGTTTGAGTAGAAATATGTATCACGAAAAAAACTATTTTGATTACAAATGTGCGTGAACAGCTGTTTGGAAGTTATTAGACGCGAGGCCATCCAGCACTGGTTACCACAGTTGTGATGGCTTTCCACTGTTGTGATGGTGGCTTCCCACTGCTGTGATGGCTTCCCACTGTTGTGATGGCTTCCCACTGTTGTGATGGCTTCCCACTGTTGTGATGGCTTCCCACTGTTGTGATGGCTTCCCACTGTTGTGATGGCTTCCCACTGTTGTGATGGCTTCCCACTGTTGTGATGGCTTCCCACAGTCGTGATGGCTTCCCACTGTTGTGATGGCTTCCCACTGTTGTGATGGCTTCCCACTGTTGCGATGGCTTCCCACTGTTGTGATGGCTTCCCACTGTTGTGATGGTGGCTTCCCACAGTTGTGATGGCTTCCCACAGTTGTGATGGCTTCCCACTGTTGTGATGGTGGCTTCCCACTGCTGTGATGGCTTCCCACTGTTGTGATGGCTTCCCACAGTTGTGATGGCTTCCCACTGTTGTGATGGCTTCCCACAGTTGTGATGGCTTCCCACAGTTGTGATGGCTTCCCACTGTTGTGATGGCTTCCCACAGTTGTGATGGCCTCCCACTGTTGTGATGGCTTCCCACTGTTGTGATGGCCTCCCACAGTTGTGATGGCTTCCCACTGTTGTGATGGCTTCCCACTGTTGTGATGGCCTCCCACTGTTGTGATGGCTTCCCACTGTTGTGATGGCTTCCCACTGTTGTGATGGCCTCCCACTGTTGTGATGGCTTCCCACAGTTGTGATGGCTTCCCACTGTTGTGATGGCTTCCCACTGTTGTGATGGCTTCCCACAGTTGTGATGGCTTCCCACAGTTGTGATGGCTTCCCACTGTTGTGATGGCTTCCCACAGTTGTGATGGCTTCCCACAGTTGTGATGGCTTCCCACTGTTGTGATGGCTTCCCACAGTTGTGATGGCTTCCCACAGTTGTGATGGCTTCCCACAGTTGTGATGGCTTCCCACTGTTGTAGGGAGTAAATGACAAGCACATCGATCAGACGTAACTATCGTCCCACATGGGTCTATCTTTGTGACAAGTAAATGAACAACTACTCAGCCGAACATTCCTGTTTAGCCCAGATACTTAGTTGCCTCCGCTAATGAGGTTGTGTTTTTCCGTTGGTTAGTTTGTTCGTTCGTTCGTGCGTTATTAAGCAAACTGATTTTTAAAAGTCCAAAAAGGATTCTGATAAGATTTGGTGCAAGATCAGGGTTTCATCCAAGGACCAATCAGTTACATTTAGGAAGTTATTTGTAAGCTCGTTTTGGATTTTGAAGCACAAAGAGAGATTTTATTGCGTATTAAAGTTGATGACGTCAAACTATCGAGGGCCCCGCCACATGTGTTCCACACTCAGAGACTGGTAGCAGGCGCTAGATTGTACTAAACTTCATAGCGTCAGGCCTGGCTAGCAGAACACCCTGCTGAATTATACAGGTCACGGAAGAGAAATTGTAGCTTCCTTGACGAAGGTTTGCGCTCTTAGAGTGCTCTCTATTTAGGTTTTTTGGTCACATGAACGATTCCAATACAGATTCTAATGGTAGTGACAAATGTGACCCTCCATCGCACAGAGAGTATTGTGTGCCATTAAGGCTTCCTCACACGTGGCAAGTTGTGTTGTAAGGACAGAACGTTTCTTTGTGTCCAGTTAAACAGCTAAATGAGAACTGGGAGAGACAAACACACACACACACACACACACACACAAACACACACACAAACGCACACACACACACACACACGCGCACACACACACACACACACACGCACACACACACACACACACACACACACACACACGCGCACGCACACACACACACACACACACACACACCAAATACAGATGAGGACCTCGGCCGGAAAAAGAACCCGAGACACCCTTCCTTCCTTCCCTCTTTCGTACTTTCCTTTCTTGGTGGTGTCTGGGGCCGAGGAAGACTGCGTGATGTCATCTCTGATGAATGCGCATGGGGCTTCGGAGACGAAAATCTGAGGCGCACAGGCGACCACAGGTGGGACAGAAAACGCCAGAGGTCAGGGCAGGAGTAGGCAGATGCGGCTCTGTGCCGTCGCTCTCTCGCAGCAGCAAGGCGACGAGGGCGGTTTGCTTCGAAGTTGGTTACTGCTGCCCTCGTCTGGGCCCGAATGCATGAGAAGGAAGGAAGACTCATCATGAGCAAGACTTACTGCTAAAGGAAATACTATAGAAGTTACGTCAGACGTTACTTGCTAAGCATGGGCGATGATTTGAGTTGTAGTTGAGACTGTAGAGGTATGTGTAGTGACTAGCTTGTAGTTGTGACTGTAGAGGTATGTGTAGTGACTAGCTTGTAGTTGTGACTGTAGAGGTATGTGTAGTGACTAGCTTGTAGTTGTGACTGTAGAGGTATGTGTAGTGACTAGCTTGTAGTTGTGACTGTAGAGGTATGTGTAGTGACTAGCTTGTAGTTGTGACTGTAGAGGTATGTGTAGTGACTAGCTTGTAGTTGTGACTGTAGAGGTATGTGTAGTGACTAGCTTGTAGTTGTGACTGTAGAGGTATGTGTAGTGACTAGCTTGTAGTTGTGACTGTAGAGGTATGTGTAGTGACTAGCTTGTAGTTGTGACTGTAGAGGTATGTGTAGTGATTAGCAATGGGGAAATCCCGGGTATCCCGTCTTCGTGCATTTGTGCAAGCGTCTTGGCTGTCGTCTGCTTGTTGATAGATAACGCATTACGTGCGCATGGAAGTCCCTCGTGCAACTCATCTGCACTTTTCAATATTTCATGGTGATGAAATCTAAATTTATTTTAGATTTCTTCATCATCCAACGAATCAAACGGATTCGTGCGGTCGATATTCTGTTCCGTCTCATTCATTGCTGTTGCAGATCAAACACGCACGCGAACGTTGTCGTATTTCGTGTGGACATACTTATGTCCTTGCTCCAGCCTCAGTTCGCACTTTTCCCACAAAACTCGTAAGATTTTCCTGGCGTACGTCGACACACATTTCCTTGTTTACAAAAATTAAGCATTTTAATCTGGACAGTGTTTTCATTACAAAAATGCAATATAAATGTATCGTTTTCATGGCATCAAATAAAACTAGCTTTGTACACAATGTCAACATGCTTCGGCATTTTGGTGCGTCAATACACATTTCCATTTCCATTTTTTAAATGTAGGACCTTACACGACATATCGATGCATTCAACATACAGCTTTGAGAAATTAATGCTGTTCATTGCTTACAATTCCTTTGGATGGGTTTCAAGTATCCTAAAATACATTTTCTGTACTGAAGATGACAATGAAAGCTAAACTCGCTGTAACTACGACTGTGCTCAT
>JAWQFJ010003790.1:7500-22500 GCA_034096865.1 Theodoxus fluviatilis
GTTCGCTCACCGTTTGTAGCACAATCTTAGGCAGGCTCTGTTCCATCATGGTGTTCCAGTACACGGTCAGAATCCATTAGTACGGCGATATATACGGAGCTCAAACACACACAACATGCTTCCATGGCGTCTTACACAGGGAGAGAGAGAGAGAGAGAGAGAGAGAGAGAGAGAGAGAGAGAGAGAGAGACACAGAGAGAGAGAGAGACAGAGAGACAGAGAGAGGCAGAGATAAAGAGACAGAGGTAGAGAGATAAAGTAACGGCAGTGACTGAGTTACTTACGAGAATTAAGCTGTTTTAATAGATGTAATCTCCTCAAGGAGGAAACGGTGAGAGAAGAGGACGAAGACAAGGACGACGACAGCAATGATTGAACCAACGAAGGCAACGACGACGATGACGAGAATGCATTATCACTGCTGTTTTATCGTCGTAGTCGTCGTCATCATCGTCGTCATTATTATATTTCTCGTCGTCGTCATTATCATGTGTAGCAGTAGTACTAATAGTGGTAGCAATAGTAGGGGTTGTGGTAGTTGTAGTAGTAGTAATTGTAGTAGTAGTAGTAGTAGTAGTAGTAGTAGTAGTAGTAGTAGTAATAGTAGTTGTAGTTTTATTGGTAGTGGTGATAAAAGAAGTAGTTGCAGCAGAAGCAGTAATATTAGTAGTAGTTGTTGTTGTGCATGTAGCAGTAGTAGTAGTAGTAGTAGTAGTAGTAGTAGTAGATGTAGTAGTAGTAGTAGTAGTAGTAGTAGTAGTAGTAGTAGTAGTAGTAGTAGTAGTAGTAGTAGTAGTAGTAGTAGTAGTAGTCGTCGTCGTCGTCGTCGTCGTCGTCGTAGTAGTAGTAGTAGTAGTAGTAGTAGTAGTAGTAGTAGTAGTAGTAGAAGTAAGAGTAGTAATAGTGGTATTAGTAATAGTGGTAGTAGTAGTAGTAGTAATAGTGGTAGTAGTAATAGTGGCAGTAGTAGGAGTAATAGCAGTAGTAGTAGTAGTAGTAGTAGTAGTAGTAGTAGTAGTAGTGGTACTAGTAATAGTAGTAGTACTAGTAGTAGTAGTAGTAGTAGTAGTAGTAGTGGTAGTGGTAGTAGTAGTAGTAGTAGTAGTAGTAGTAGTAGTAGTAGTAGTAGTAGTAGTAGTAGTAGTAGTAGTAGGAGTAATAGTAGTAGTAGTAGTAGTAGTAGCAGCAGTAGTGGTGAGAGTAAAAATAGTAGTAATGGTAGTAGCAGCAGCAGTAGCAGCAGCAGCAGCAGTAGTGGCAGTAGTAGTAGTAGTAGTAGTAGTAGTAGTAGTAGTAGTAGTAGTAGTGGTGGTGGTAGTGGTGGTGGTGGTGGTTGTGGTGGTGGTGATGGTGGTGGTGGTGGTGGTGGTGGTGGTGGTGGTGGTGTCGGCGATGGTGGTGGTGGTGATGGTGGATGTGGCGGCGATGGTTGTAGTGGTGGTGGTATTGGATGGGATGGTGGTGTTGTTGGGGATGGTGGTGATGATAGCGGTGGAGGTGGTGGTAGTGGTAGTTCATAGTATTATTATTTTATATATTTAATGATTGCCCTTATCATCGTATTCATCATCGTCGTCTTCGTCTTCATAACCATCGCTATTGTCATAATCGTCATCATCATCGTCGTCGTCATCACCATCGTCTTCTTCTTCTTCATCATCATCATCATCATCATCATCATCATCATCATCATCATCATCATCATCATCATCATCATCATCATCATCATCATCATCACCATCACCATCACCATGCTATCACGTGTATCATCACTATTATCAGTGACATTGCTTCTGATAGTGTGATTACTATCACCACTACAACACCATCATGAGCAAACAAAAGCCTAGTCCCTGCGGGCCCGCCCCCAGACTGAATATTCCTCTCTCGCCTGCACGGCGGCGTAGTCCGGGTGGAGAGCGGCTTTCAACAGTTACAAAGGCAGGCGGCCCGCTCTGCCAGTCAGTCCTACCAGTTCCACAGCCAGCCAGAGCAGCGCTGCCAGACCTGTCTGCGAACACAAGGAGGGGAGAGCAGCAGGGAGGAAGGCAAGGGAGGCGGAAGGCAGACAGCGCGGTGGAGTGGAGACAGAGGTAGGGAGAAAGAGGGAGAGTGAGGAGCGCTCTACTGAGGACAGCTGCTGCCAGGAGTCCACGGCGCCGCCCCGCCTGCCGCGCTCAGGGCGCCAGTGAATGAGAGGCGCCGCTGCCGCCACCACGTCATGAGGCTGGAATTGCTGGCTCTGCCCCACGGCTCTGCCACCTGTTTGCCCCACGGACACGCAGCATTGTGAAAAAGGTAAGTCCCACCTTTACTTACCTTGGCTTACCTGTCCTCGCCTTGGCTTTGCCATGATTGACGACTGGACAGGGTTCAAGCCTCGCGAGGTATTAGGGAGTTTCTCGTCGATAAAACAACACGGTTTTACTTTTTAATCTTTCCAAATTTGAGTTTATGAACTTTTAGACTTTTTTGGTTTGGGTTTTGGCTATGCGATTTCTCTAGGGAGAAAAAGTTGTTTGTGAGAAGGGTTACTCCTGTGTGTGTCCGTTGTGCGGAAGTGTTCATAGTAAAACGGGATCGATTTCAAAAAGTATTTCATCATGAAAGTTTATTTTCTTTTGCTTAGCTCTCAAGCATTGATCAAATGAGTAACGGTCATTGTTTCTAGAAAACGTTTGAAAAACGTCTTCGTACAGGCACAAACACGTTTCGAAGAAAGAGTGTTCGTTTTGTGGACTTTTCAAAACTTGATAAAGCAATCGGAAACATTTATATTACGCCCTACAAATAATCTCAGACGCATATGCACATGCGCGTAAATACAGACAGACAGACAGACAGACAGACAGACAGACAGACAGACAGACAGACAGACAGACAGACAGACAGACAGACAGACAGACAGACAGACAGACAGACAGACAGACAGACAGACAGACAGACAGACAGACAGACAGACAGACAGACAGACAGACAGACAGAGAGAGAGAGAGAGAGAGAGAGAGAGAGAGAGAGAGAGAGAGAGAGAGAGAGAGAGAGAGAGAGAGAGGCAAGCACGCAGAAATCCCTCCCTTGTCGCGTGTCTGGTCTTCCTAAGTCGCTGTCAATTGATGAACCTGTCAACAGTAGGTCAACTAGACTTTTGCGTTACAAAGCACTACGCTCTATTGTGAACGATTGGGAGCAGTTTGCAGTGCCTAGCTTCAGTCGTCCAGACAGCAAAACTGGCCTTCGTGAATGGCTGGTATTGATAGCGTGATAGGCGGAGGAGACTGCCATCGAAGATGGCTAAGTTTCAAGGAAAAAGTAAAATATTTCCCTCGATGTATAACCCTGTCTAAGCCCGTTTTACAGCAGTACACTAAAACCTTTGCACTTTCATTCATCTTCAGGGTAAGTGGGTAAAGTGCTGTTCATTGGTAAAATTGGGACCAAAACTGCATGAATCCATTGCCTTCGCCCACTGACAAAAGGTGTTGATTGCACAAAGACATCTGTTCAAATGTAGTCAACAGAACAATGACATAATAAAGCAGCGAGTCAGGAAGTATGCAAACTCACTGCAAGTAAGCACGATATGGACCGGCTACAACCCTGCCCCCATGCTACGAGTGGAACAAGTCGGCAAGCGATGCATTTTTTTGATCCCAGGGTAGCGTGGCATCCCAAGAATCTTCGGTCAGAAGATCAGCAAGAGCGCGTGCATTCATCCGTCAGCGCCGTGATAATGATGTTTGTATCATTGATCACACGTGTAGGCAAAAAGGCCTCTGAGTTTACTCATTGGTCGTTCAGAGCACTATTGATAATTTGGGCTCGCCATTGACTACTTGCCCAAGTTATCGAAGCGCCAGGAATATGCAAAGTTTGGTCTAGTTATTTGACATCTCATGCTCGAGTATGCAAAAGTGAACTCACGCTTTCGTGTGCGCAAGATACACCGTATGGATGGCACATTTCGAAACGTAACCACAGAGCGATACTCGCTCTCACGTACGCTTGGTGGTGATCACGTCCTTCACGTGGCCTTCCTTGCTGTAGTTTGGCATGCGGCCATTGGCGTGCACGCACGAGATCAGTTTAAATGAAATGCGTGCACACATCAGCAACAGCACACATGCACTTGCACACCGTCATGCAAGAATACGCACCCCCCCCCCCCCACATACACACGTACGCATGCATGCACGCGCACGCACGCACGCACACATGCGCACGCACACACACATATTAGCTGGATGCAAAGTGGGACAAGCGTGCACGCACGAGATCAGTTTAAATGAAATGCGTGCACACAGCAACAGCACACATGCACTTGCACACCGTCATGCAAGAATACGCACCCCCCCCCCCCCCTACACACGTACGCATGCATGCACGCGCGCGCACGCACGCACACATGCGCACGCACACACATATTAGCTGGATGCAAAGCGGGACAACTGCGTTTACATATAAGCGCTCGTGCAAGCGCTCATGTGCTCATGCAAGCATGCACGAACGCACAGAATCGCGCAAACATATACATACATGCACACGCACGCACTCGCAAACACACACACACACACACACACACACATTCATTCACTCACTCGCACACACAAACACATGATTGCTCGCACATATCATACGCACAAACACACATACACAAGACCGCGAGCGTATACACTGTACATATCCAAGAGTCCACGTCTATTTCCATGTATCCCACCCACGCCGCACACCTGTTCGTCCACACGCACTGCACTGGTGCAAACTTGCCGCTACGAGTCCTAAACTCAGATTTATCGGCGGCGATTCGATTGCCGTGGGGGGAGGGGATATTGTTGCCTCGTTTGTCGCGCCGCTTCAGGCCTGATTGGTTTACCCGGGTCCCCTTCCGCCCACGCTCTCTCCCCCTGCCCGCCCATAGGGTCCTAGCAGCTTTGCTCTGGACTTTGAAGCGCCGACTGGTCGTCTGCAGATTGATTACAAGCAGAGAAGGCGATTTGGACCTCTCGGTGCCGCATCCCCTGGCCTTTTCATCAGCTGCAACCGAAGTCCCTGCGAATAAATATTTCATTGACTGCAGCTCGCCCAGCTGAAAAAAGCGCGGCAGCAGTCGCCGGTAGCTGAGGCGGACCGGGTAGATCCTTCTTTTGATCTGTGCCTCCCTGTCCCTCCCACGCCCTCACCCCGTGACGTCCGATTGGGTCCCACGTCTGACGTGATCGTGACGTCATCGCCTCGTTCGTTCGCTCCTTCCCATTCCAAGTGTGCTAGCCCCCTACGACGTGTCGTTTCCGGAATTGTCAGGGGTTTTTTTAAAAACATGTTTTGATAACGAATTCCATTGTTCTGTGTCACTTTGTCTTGTCTTTCACGATACCTGCATTGACGACCCTGTTGACCCTGTCATCGTCATCGTCGCTCTTCTTTTTCCTTGCCCTCCACGTATTCCTACCCCAACCTTCACGATGCAAATATAATTCAGACAGGAAGACACTGTGTTTATTCATACTGCGGTTCACTATTTCACAAGTTTAAGATATATCTTCATCAACGTTATTTAAAGCGTTAATTCTGCGTTGCAACACATCGAACGCGTCGCGCAGTTTCAAGCAGGAAAGTGTTTGA
The DNA here is from genome assembly GCA_034096865.1 of Theodoxus fluviatilis. NCBI lineage: Eukaryota > Metazoa > Mollusca > Gastropoda > Cycloneritida > Neritidae > Theodoxus > Theodoxus fluviatilis. The sequence goes on from JAWQFJ010003790.1 coordinate 13,120, forward strand.
CGCGTCCTTGTTAATGACAAATAAACGTGACCGCGACCTTGTTGATGACAAATGTGACGGCGCCCTTGTTGTTGACAAATGTGCACACGGCTTCTTGGCACTGTCACCATGCACAGCCTACGCCTCCAGGAGACTCTGCGACTGGGACGTGAGACGTAGGTGGACTACTAAGAATAGCTTCGAACATCATCCCAGTGACAGAGGACGCTGACTTCTGCAGCGACGCAGCATGGCCGTGGGAAAGTCAGCGGATGACAGAAATGTTAATGGAGTATGTTTCGCTAGAGCGACTTTTATTCCACATGGACCTCAGATACATTCACACTACTCCCCAGTCTTTGAGCTGTCCGATTGGTTCTCTATTGTCGTCTGACCACAGACTCACAGACAGAAACACTCACCAAGAACCAAGGCCATCTCAGCTCTCCGAGCTGCATCCGAAGCCTATGCTGCCTCAATGTCCTTTCTAGAGTCAAGTACGCTACTTTACATCTTTTATGCTCTCGCAAATATATACTAGTTTCACTTCTGGGTTAACTGAGGCAATGAACATTCACTATCTTGCACGAGGATCCAAGTAGCACATTCACGCGGCATCGAAGTCCGCACGTACCCGCTGGAAATCAGACAGACAGACAGACAGACAGACAGACAGACAGACAGACAGACAGACAGACAGACAGACAGACAGAGAGAGAGAGAGAGAGCCAGAGAGAGAGAGAGAGAGAGAGACAGAGAGACAGACAGACAGACAGACAGACAGACAGACAGACAGACAACCACAGAGAGCGAGAGCGAGAGAGAGAGAGAGAGAGAGAGAGAGCGAGAGCGAGAGAGCGAGAGCGAGAGCGAGAGAGAGAGAGAGAGAGAGAGAGAGAGAGAGAGAGAGAGAGAGGTCTCTGCGGAAAGTTGATCTAAAAAGAACACTTCGCAACTGCTGACGCTGGTGAGGTAATCGGCCCTCTCCGGTAATGATGAGTCAGTTGTTTTCCCCTCTACACATCCTTCCCCTTCAGTCAAAAAGAATGGGGCGAAGGTGAGGGTGCGGGGTGGAGGGGTTGGGGGGAGTTGGAAAGTGATGGTGAAGAGGGGGATAGGGCAAGGCATTGGGGAGTAAATGGGTTGAGTTGGAATGCGGGAGAACGGCACATGGAGGACTTCAGGGCTTTTGGCGATTTTTCAATGCGTCATCGGCACCATTTTTACATATATCTCAATTGTAAACGACGTAAACATCAATACACAAACTTTGTTTCCCGGTTTTCGTTTGACGTCACAGGAAGCGAGCTGCTACTGCAGAAAATGTCGAAGCGAGGCAAGTCAATGTCGAAAATGATCCAGTGATTCCCTGCGGTAACCTCCCCGGAAGTTGTCAAGACCTTTAAGATTTCAGTCTCATCGCTTGGGAAAATCACTCATTTGGAAATCTTTCGTTTTTTTCCGAAGCTAACGACACCTTGTTGGCTGTGACGTCGCGGTTCTACTTCGAGGGTCAAAGGTCTACGTTAAAGGTCCTACTTCTCCCGGTGGCGTATAGTTGAGTGCTGCCTCCCTGGCTGAGGGCTGGTGTGAGAGTTTTCCATGAGCACGGCCTGAAGCGCGAGGGCCAGAGCGGACCAGCTGAAAATGTAGACATTAGGCAGATTTGCTGATATTTTTTCAAGATGAACAGCACCGTTTTTATAATCCCGAATCATAGATTTCATCATGCGACAGATGCAACATCTTAGGATTGAGCATGCAAGGTACAGAAAGCAGCTTGTTTGATATGGTGTCAAATGTTGCAGTGTAGTATTTATGTACTGTATGTATCATCATTTGTTTTTCAGGGCCATTTATCACATTATAAAAACATGCTCATGGTGCAACATCCCAGAGACGGAAGAGATGAGTTTTGAGGCCAGCTTTAAAAGAAGCTAAACATGGAGACGACTTGAGGGACTCAGGAAGCCCATTCTACAGTTTTGGTCCCGCTACTCCGAAGGACCTGTCGCCGTAGCTTCTCAGCCTTGATTGTGGGACTGTGACAGGTCGTCTGTCTGATGAATGAAAACATAACGTCGGCGTGTAGTTTGTGATGAGGTCTATGAGGTAGACCAGGGCTTGACCTGCTGCATACTTAAAGACCATGGAAAGATGATTAAATTCCATGTGCATGTGAACCGGAAGCAAATGCAGATCATTAAGCACTAGAGTCACATGATCCCACCTGTGCGGTCGCTTCACTACTCTTGAAGCCGAATAATGGAGACGTTGCAGTCTTCGTATTTGCCCGCTAGTTGCTGCAGCCCAAAGTCTACTGCAGTAGTCAAAAAGAGACAGGATGAGGGTCACAAGCAGAGTTGCTGCAGCCCAAAGACTACTGCAATAGTCCAGTCGGGCAATCTCTGACACTCCAGATGCGTCGCAGATGCACAAATCCATAGTGGTTGGTTTGATGAATTTGGGGATCTGCAGACAAGCGATCTATGATTACTCCGATGTATTTCGCAAACATGGAAACTTGTATTTTAGCACCAGCAATGACAAAATCTGTGTCAGTGATCTTTCGTTTGTTTCTCTCCATACCAATCAGGAATATTTATGTTTTTCTTTATTTAGTTGGAGGTGGTTGGTCGACATCCACCTCTTGATGTCATTACAGCAGTTTTGCACTGTACATGTAGATGCATTTCCTGCAAAGGCTTTTTCATCTGGTTCTAATGCAGCATATATCATGGTGTTGTCGGCGAAGACATGATGAGGGAGGCCATGTTGATCAATCAGATCGCTCAGTGGTTAGGTGCACATGGAGCACATAATAGTACCTAGAATTGATCCCTGAAGTACACCACAAGTCAGTGGTATGTCTTTTGATAATGAACCTCTGTGATCTCCCAGTCCGGCAACTTGTAAACCAGTCGAAGGCGGCACATAATAAACCAAAGCTCCTCAGTCTGGCTAGGAACATACAATGATCGAATGGTGCTGATAGATCCAGTGGCATAACTAAAGCAACCTGGCCATCGTCAACAGTATATGGTAAGTCATTCATGACCCACACAAGTGCCGTCTCAGTGCTGTGATGTGTTCTGTGTGTTCACTGGAATTAGGGAAGCAACTTGTGTGAGTTTCAAAACTTAACGAGTTGGACCAACGCTGCTTAGGCATTGATCTTGGAGATGAAGCTCAAATTGGAAACCTGTCGGTAGTTGAATAAAATGTTTGGATCAGCAGCAGCTCTCTTAAAGAGAAGTATAATAACCGCCTTTTTCAGGCTTCTGGGAAACTCACGGTGTCTCAGGGAATGGTTGACAATGTCAGTTATCACTGGCAAAAGAACATCGAGACAGGATAGAAGCCATCTAGTTGGATAGGATCAAGTTCACCCGTGGGTGGTTTCATTTGGCTATGATCTTTCCCAGCTCTTCCAGTTGAACAGATTAAGCTCTGTCAGGCTATGATAATGTGGCCTCAAAGGAAGTGCACTGCTTGTTGAGCTAGTTGAATGGATCTTTTAATTTTCTCGAATTATTAAACTTAAAATACAGTCCAAGCTGACGCCATATCTGTCCGTGATTGTCGTAATGATACAGAGGGAGGAGTTGTTCGTCTTCCCGCTAAGATTTGACAGCAGACGAGATATGTCTTTGGGATTCACAGATCGCTCTTGGAGTCGCTGCTGGAGGTATGTGGATGTTGCATGACGTATAACTTTTCTGAATTTATTTTTCTCACTCACATACATCTGTTGTGCTCTGTGAAATTTGTATTCCGCCAGGGACGCTCAGCATATTGTTGTTTACCTTGGTGAGGTGGACTTTGCCGTTCTACCGTAGGCACTGTGGTCTAACGCAGACACGTTTTCTTGTCTCTGGAGGGTGTTTGTCCAGAATGCGTTGCACTGATGTTTCAAAGAGTTCGACATAAACTGATGTGTGTACCGGAACGGCGAACTACAGTTCTATCTTACAAAGGTCGTCCCTGCGATTTGGAAGATCTATGCCCTTCAGATTCCTACTTCTAAAAGTAGCTTTTGCTTCTCTGTTGATGGTCAGTGACACATAAAAGAAACTCACATAATGATCAGAGAGTGCTTTGTGTACAGTGTGGCCCTTGTAGACTTGTTCGTGTCAGCCCTCTCTACAACCCAGTCAAGGGTGCCACCGACAAGGTCTTCGTCGGGGGATCGAGCTTTCCGTTCTGCTGCACCAGTCCTATGGAATCAACTGCCAGAGGCGTTGCGTCAGGACCCAAAGCAGAAGAATTTCAGAGGAAGCCTCAAGACGTGCCTTTTCCGCCAAGCTCGTCTTGCTGACTAGGGGATCCTAGTCGACCCCTACTAGAGACATCCTCGAACTATGGAAAATTCGTGACATTTTTTTGTGTGTGTGCATGCGCCACTGAGCAGCCTTTGGGCTGGAAGTGCGCGCAATATAAATACATTATACATACATACATACCAGATTTATGGGTCGCCCCTGCGACAAATTGCTGCAGATGATGATCATGAAACGCTGCGATTACGATGGGTGAAGGTTTCATGGTTGCGACTTGAATGAGGTAGTTGTGATTAACACCACTACCTCGAAGTGCATTGCTGGAAGTCCTGTCGAATATTTCGCGTACAGTTTAGATTTTGCGAAACTTTCTGTTGCCTCCCCTGCTGCCTCGTTTCCGCTTAGATCTGGCACCACCAAGGCGTCGGGTGACTGCTAATGCTTCCTAGGAGAGGGGAAGATGAAAGACGTTGAGGGCGTGCAGTTCTGATGATTTGCAGCACAGGTGCCTCGCTATGTTCTGAGAACAAGCTTCATGCTCTGCCCAAATAAGCATTGTCTCTTCATCAACTGAGCTGCCTGCGTCCATCGACAACCCACGCTGAGTGCTGCTGATTGTGTGATAAATGCATCTCGTATTGAGATTTGCACAGAGTACTCCCAGATCACTGTAGATGACGCACAAGAGAGTTCTTTTCCAGGGGCCAGTAAAGTATAAAAAAATAAACTCTTGCTAATTATTATTTTTATTTGTCGCTGCTGTCCATTGAAGCACTAACTGCAGTTGAACTCTTTCCACCCTACTATAGGAGTGATGAGTACAAGTCAAGGGTGCTATGGTTTTCCTTTCAAGTCAAGTCGGATGAGAAAATGCCATTTGAGGTCCAACCACTGTGCTTAATCGAATGATTTATTAGTTGCAGAAAAACATGGCACACGCTACTGGAAGACATCAGGTACAATACAGTCCAAACAGCCATGAAAATAATGGCTTTTTCTATGGAGCTACGTAACGCGCAGCCTGCTAGACGCTTGAACACTACTTACGAACATCACAAAGAATGTTTCCGAATGCTGCTCTATTGCGGGAAAATGACGGAGATCGATCATTATGAAGATGAGTGTCGTTTGAGAAGGCACGTTGTAATATTTTAAATCTCTCTTGTATCTGCAGTATGGCCAAATACATGTATATCTTTGAAAGTATCTCGAGAACAACATTGATGCCAATCTCCAATCTTGATCGTGAAACATCGTGAAAATCTTATTGAAGGAGGGCGTCTTCATCATAAGACACACAAATACGCTACGGCAATGTCAACCCAGCCAAGCCTAGAACTTCCCCTGGCTCCTGAAGCTACTACCTCATCACCATGCGGTGGACACTGATTCATAAACAGGGTGAAGCTTGGTGGAAACACGGGGAGGGGTGGGTGGGGGGGAGGGGAGTAGGAGAGAATGAGGGTTTGTGCGATGGAAGAGGATGCAAGATGATGAAAGATGCAAGAACAAGATGCACACGGGAAGTAAATTTGCAAAAGTCGGATTATAAAAGAGCAACAGCGCTGTGTGGAGACAGATGGATGATGGGAAGCAAGTGAACCACATTTTCTTGCAACGGAAGCCATGGAGCCAAGAGCGAAAATGTAGAGGAGATGGAGTGAGATGGCTAGAGTGCTCCTCCATTTACCTACATGAAATACTCTATATAGACAGTCTGCTCGCCCCGTCAGGGAAAAGAGCTTACCTGTAACACTGCTCAGTTTTTTAAAGAGCTCAAACTGCGTGGCAGCAGCAGCAGCAGTATCTGTAGCAACAGAATTGCAATAGTGGGAATAGGAATGCTGTAGTATTCGCCGGGGAAATATTAGAAGCAATACGTGTAGAAGCAGCAGCAGCATTTGTAGGGGCAAGAGTTGAATAAAATGCTGCTGCACCAGTCATTAAAATATGTGGATCGGCTGCAACAGTTGTATATGCCGCAGCAGCAACATCGTGCAGCAGCAAGAGAACCAGACGCATACACTTTATTAGGAAGAAGTTGTAGCAAGAGAGGCAGAGACGGCGGTGGCAAAAGTAACAAGAGTGATGGCAGTATCATTGCGGGAGAAGCAGTAGCCATGGCAGCAGGAAGCCATATTATCACATGTTGCGGCAACTGCTGCTGTGGCCAACGTACCCACCACTACCACTACCTAAGCCACATCTACCAAGGCTCAACAACATTCTCATCTCCTTCAGTCCATGGCGCTGAGAAGTGCGAAGTAGGGATACGGGCAGGTGTGAGGAGGCCAGCCTTTCATGCCAAGGCCTGACAGCAGCTGAGGCCGAGGTGCGCTGGGTACGCCAGTCTTGGCCCTGCTTGCAGATAAGACAGCGCTGGCCTCTGGGGACTCCTCCGATAGTGTGGATCAAAAAGTCTCCCCATAAATCCATGGCCGTTTCCAAACTCCCGTCAGACTAGAACAAGCTTCTTGGCAAAGTTTTTGCGCCAGTCTCAACGGGGACTCCGTTTTATGAGTGACTTTGTCGTGTGCGTTTGTTGAACTTTTCCCCGCAAAAGTGATGCATTAGGAAGATGGTGGGATCCATTATCTCACTTTATGGCATTGAATAATATGGTAATGTTTCGTTTGGGGCCTCGTCGTGTGCTTGCATCAACTTTTCGTGCTCAACCAATACGTCTTTTTTATATCTCCTATTGCTGTGTATCACATCGAAGTTCAGGGCGGTGTTTTGTAAGCGACTGAATGAAGATAATCCTCTATCATGGGCCAAGCCTTCCCCAAGCAAAGAAATCTTCCTGGCGTCAGGAGTCTCAGCCTCAGTTTGGGGCTTGGAGACTGCGAGCTGGCATGTGGATTTGCTCTCGACTGGGTTTTCCTTGAGTAGGAAAAATGATAGACCCGCCGTATCTTACTGTGAGATTCATACAAGACAAAGGACTGGGGGAATGGAGTCTTGATCTGCTCATACCCCATTCAACACCAGCAATGTTGGTAGTCCGCGCCCTAATATAGCCTTCAGATGCCAATCAGCAGTAAGTCCTCATGAAACAATCCATTGACGATGTTTCCCCATGGCGGTTTGCAGTGTGAGCGTCACTTGGGTGCGATTGTTTCAGGCTGCCGAACACACTTGCCACCTGAGGTTTCCCTCAAGTTTGAAAGTCAGGATTTTCCGAAAAGTGTGGGAAGGTCATGCAAAGCGCTGTATGTTAGTGGCCAGACCAGAATCTTCTTTTGACAACCTCCGAGTTGTGGGCGTCCCCTCCGTACACCGCTGGTTTGCCTTCGCACTGTTAAAGTCTGATTCTGAATGAAAACTATGATATTAGTAGGCTAAAGCATGGTTCCATACGTATTCAAATTCAGTAGGTTTGTCATAGACGTTGAACCTACAACCAACACACAAATACGCACACACAAACACACACACGTGCACGAGCGTGCGCACACACACACATGCACTCAGACGCGCGCGCACACATACACACACATACACATATGTACACACATTCATACATACGCATGCTAGTACATGCGTAGGGGCTGAAGACAAACAAACAAAAACAAAGCAGGAGAACTAAAATCACGCGTTTGAAACAGTTTGGCAGAGGAAAGAGACAGAGGTTCGTAGGAGTCCACAGCCAACCGAATCCTCCCAATGAAATAGAACTTCTCCCATCTTGGATTCTACTGAAGTAGCCTATCTGCTCACATACATATACATCAGCAACCCGCCCCTAGGTTGCAGTGCCGTAGAAGGCCTGACTTTGTGACAACGCATGAAGCCATGGCAATGAAAATGCCCATGCCATGCAACGTCCTCTTGCAGTGATACTCATCCTGAAGTAGACCTTGTCGCCACCTCCTCAGCTAGCAACAGCGTCAGACTTGCCGCTCCATGGCCAGGAAACACTGAGTGGGAGAGATTACTTTTCTCCTTTGTTGAAGACCGTGCCAGCTGACGCTGTTCACTAATGAACCCTATCCGGGGTGCGGAAATACAGGTATTCTAAATCACGGAGCTTCTACACTTGGAGGGAATCTTCTTTCACTTAAGACAATTTCGTTGACGTTTTGCGTCATATTAGTCAGAGAGAGAGAGAGAGAGAGAGAGAGAGAGAGAGAGAGAGAGAGAAGAGAAGAGAAGAAGAGAAAAGAGAGAGAGAGAGAGAGAGAGAGAGAGAGAGAGAGAGAGAGAGAGAATGTCATGGCTACACTTCCGTTGAATGCGTAAACCTCCACAATTAAGCTCACATCAGGCCACCTCTGCGGATGCGATGATCCATGTTTGAGCTAGACGATACTTGACTTCAAATAGATTGCGTAATGCAGAACTTTAAAAGTGAGAAATGTTATACGCAGCGGAAGCTTGTACAAGTTCCGCCGGGTCCGGAATGTTGAAGGAAAGGGAGCCTCTACACAAAAACGTTTATGTTACTTGTTGAGTTGTCGCGTGCTTCTTTTCATCTGTCAGTATTGTCGCCTTGCATTGCAAATAGCATGCGCTCTTGACAACCCGGAAACAACACGCAAGAGTAAAATGTATAGTTCCAAAGGTTCAGAAGCAATGAAAATGCCAGGCGGGAACATGAGAGATCGAGTCACTCTCCGAGTCAAGGAACCAGCGGTAGCAACAGCAAAAGAAATGCTGATTTTTCAAAGCATTTGAAATGGTTTTTACATTATCATTCATTTTGAACGGATGCCTGCAAACTCGATCCACATTGCAACCGATTTATTATGCTCGAAATAACTGCCAGCAACTTACTATCCTGATACATATGACTATCTACCGCATGATGTAGTGGATGTTTGCTTTGAGAAATTCTGAGCTCCGCATATAGTTGTAAAGTGGATACATTTTTCTTTCAAACAATGCAAGTAGCTTGAAAATAGGATAAATAGTGACAGTCACAAACTACTGAAGAATAGTACCCATTGATTTGGAATTTAGAGGACACGCAATTTAAAGTTTAGGCGATGTGTTTAAGGTAAGGCACTGCCGTCATCATGATGGTCATTCTGAATGTGGTATATCCACTCGACTGACCATCTGGACAGCTGCCGATGGTCAGCTCAGAAAAACGCGATGTTGTCCTATGAACGTAGGTTCC
>JAWQFJ010003790.1:27500-53368 GCA_034096865.1 Theodoxus fluviatilis
GTGTGTGTGTTTGTGTGTGTGTGTGTGTGTGTGTGTGTGTGTGTGTGTGTCTTGTGTGTGTGTGTGTGTGTGTGTGCATGTGTGTGTGCGTGTGTGAATGTATGTGTGTATGCGTGTGTGAATGTGTGTGTGTGTGTGAATGTATGCGTGTTTTGTATGTATGTGTGCGTGTATATGTAAGTGTGTGTGTGCGCGCGAGCGCATATGTGTGTGTGTGTGTGTATGCGAGTGTGTGTGTGTGCGTGTGTGCGTGTGCGCGCGCGCGTGTGTATCAGGCACGGCGGAGATGTATGTTTTATGGTTTTCCGACGCTGTTGTTCTTTTGTTAACAACACCTAGTAGTCGACATAATGAAATCATCTCCCTCGTTAGTGTCTCAGAAATCATTGGCCTCCAAGTCACCATCGTTAAATTAAGGTTATGGTTTATAGAAGGGACGCATATCTAGGGAGAAAAGACTAGCTCAATCACACAAGGCTGCATATAGTAAATAAATACAAACATCTATGTTATGTTTTTACCACCAAACTGTGGGGAAAATAGGGAGCATCATTAGTTACTGCCTCCTCACATAGTACCCCAACAATAACGACAAGGGCAGGTAGAGACTGAGACACGTCTTCAAACAAGTAGAAAGGAATGCAGGGAGCAACTCCAGAGAACTTTATGCTCTGTTTAATGAGAGGGCTCGGAACCAAGTGACAGAAGGCAGACAAGATCCTACCACCCTCTCCACAAAGAGTTCATGCTGCTATTATCAGGGACCAGGATACAACTTTCGCGGTGCCGAACGGAGCGACTCATGCGCTCTTTTATTCCTGAAGCCATCCGACTTTTCAATAAGAGAGAGTAGATTTCTTTTTTCCCCTTCATATTCCTGGTTACTTAGAGACTCTTTTTACCTCTTTATTTTAGGCTTCTTTTTCACTGACGCTTCCCACACTTATAGATTATCTTGTGTTGTGATTTTTGCCTCTTATGAGCTCCGTCGAGATCGAGACACACTCGGGAAGACAGAGTGATCTTTTCCTACTTCTAGGAAAACAACGGCGCGTCGCTTACAAAATCAGTGAAAGACACGACTGTTTTTGGAGCAGAACGTGTTTTTAATACAATGGTGACCTCCACTGAACTGCCACAATCCGCATGACAGAGAGAATGATCGACGTTTTTGTCGTACCGCGTGTTGCAACGCGATAAGGCAAGGAAATGCTGGATCTCACAACTCAAAGGCGCCGTGAGTGGATCGCTCAACTGAACCTGAAGTCACTCACTTTTGACACTAAGGCAGATCGATATGTTTGTTCGGATCACTTTGTAAATGGTGAGAATTTGTTATGTTTTGCGTTTTGTAACTTAACAAATACTAGAAAAGACGGAAAGAGAGTATGCAGGACAGATTACAGGGGAGAAAGAAAGGCCAAGATGTCGCAGAGACTAACAACAGTGTTTTGTTCTGTTACCTGATTTGACTTTTTGATACTACAAAACAGCAATATCAATTGCATCGATATTCAATGTTTGTTCAATCTGATTGGACCGGTACAAATCTGGGTCGACGTTTTGTGAATAGGCCTCGTTCGCAGCGACAACTTACAAGTGACCGTGAAATAGGACTGTGTACGATGAGATTTTACCGTCCTATTTCACGGTCACTTGTAAGTTGTCGCTACGAACGAGGCCTATTGACAATACGTTGACCCAGATTTGTACCGGTCCAATCAGATTGAACAAACATTGAATATCGATGCAATTCATATTGCTGTTTTGTAGTATCAAAAAGTCAAATCAGGTAACAGAACAAAACACTGTTGTTAGTCTCTGTCCTGCATACTCTCTTTCCGTCTTTTCTAGTATTTGTTAAGTTACAAAACGCAAAACATAACAAATTCTCACCATTTACAAAGTGATCCGAACAAACATATCGATCTGCCTTAGTGTCAAAAGTGAGTGACTTCAGGTTCAGTTGAGCGATCCACTCACGGCGCCTTTGAGTTGTGAGATCCAGCATTTCCTTGCCTTATCGCGTTGCAACACGCGGTACGACAAAAAACTTCGATCATTCTCTCTGTCATGCTGATTGTGGCAGTTCAGTGGATGTCACCATTGTAGAAAAAAAACGTTCTGCTCCAAAAACAGTCGTGTCTTTCACTGATTTTGTAAGCGATGCGCCGTTGTTTTTTTAGAAGTAGGAAAAGATCATTCTTTCTTCCCGAGTGTGTCTCGATCTCGACGGAGCTCTTCCGTGCTTGATGTTTATGAACATGGAATGGATGTGGAACCAACTGATTTTAACTTCTTCTTCTTCTTAATATGCTACATTGTTGAGGCAAATTGATATATGTCATTCTTTTTCTTGTATCTCGTGTAAATAACTTTGTACTGATTTGTGATATGCATATCATTATTGTTTGTCACTATTTGGTGCACAGGTGCAATCCACCTTGTTGTACAGCTTTGAAATAATTATGGGATGTGAAAGGCCATGGAAAAGTTGAAAGACTGCACATTTTTGGCTTGCAAAAAATTCTAGGGTTAGACACTATACGCAGAGCGCCAAATCATGTTGTGGATAGACACCCTTTAATAATGAACGGCACTATTAGAACAGTTAGATACTGGCTAAGACGATTACAAATGTCTTTCCACAGACTACCTAGACAAGCTTATATGATGTTTCCAAACGTCAACTTTCCTGACAACAAGAACTAGTCTTGCATGGTCACAACAACGTTGTTAAAGCTAGGTTATGTATACGTGTGGACAAACGGCGGTGTAAAAAACGATAAACGTTATATAAAGCGATCAAAGTAAAGGCTGGTTATCGGTAGTCGTGGAATGAAACACCTCTTAGGAGTTAGAGATTCACAATGTATTCTGTTTTCAAAAAAGCGTTTGATTAGGAAAGGTACTTAACTTTTCTGACCATAAACAAGTGTATTTATGCGCTTTTGAAGAAGTATTGATGCTTTAAGAATAAACCAAGGCTATGGTTACAATCGGAACAAAGGATCTAGAGGTGCCCATTCTGCAACGAGATAGAGAATGAGAAGCATTTCCTGTTAAACTGCTAAAAGTGCGCTGATCTCAGAGGTACCAAGCAAGTAATGTACAATCAAGACTATATTACAGCTTCCTTTTACAGGAGCCAATATTCGGACAACAATTAATGTCTTCATGGTATGCTTTATAAGGAGAAGAGAAAAGGAATGTATAAGTATTGTAGAAGGTCCATGAATACACAACAAATTTAATGAAGTGCTAATTCATGTTCATAGTTGCTGATATACTGTTATTCTGTTCAAATCGGCAATCGGCCATAGAATAAAGCACCGTTAAGTTCATCTCTCTCTCTCTCTCTCTCTCTCTCTCTCTCTCTCTCTCTCTCTCTCTATCTATCTATATATCTATCTACCTCTCTCTCTCGCTTTTTGCAGCAATGCGGCAATAACACATTCGGAGTGACAACGGAAATGCATTGATGTAGTCGTTTAATCCACGCATCTTGTCACGAATTAATCCCAACACATTGGTAAACATGTGAGATTTCAGTAGCACACGTTGTTATTCTTTACGAAATATACCAACTCTTCTTTTTGCTTAGCCATCATGAGAATATTTCCGAAAGCATGCAAAATGCTTTATTCCCATAGTGCTTTTGGCTCAAATGTCAAGCGCTCACGTTTCAGTGTTGGCGTTTCTCAACAGGGAACAATCTTTTTGTCGGCTTTGTGTGTTTTTGGTGAAATCTGGGTCATGCTGTAGCAAATATGGGGCAGCTGCAGTCAGCCCACGCTGGTACGCGAAAATCGGCGTAAAAGAGAACGTGATGTAATAGTGGAGCACAGGACGTTCAACACCGTAAAACCCCTCACTGTGTCACAAGGTCTCCTCGTCGACTACTACGTTCGAAATGTTTCGTTCTCGCCGCTAAATACAAGTTTCTGCTACCTCCCGATGCTACCGTGCGATCTTTTATCGCCAGTTCCTCCTGTGGTTTGAGGGCAAGGGTAGACCCACCGCGTCTCCCGAAGCGATTCAAAATAGGTGAATGTCTAGGGAAATCGACATTTGACTTGTTGCTTCTCTAACTAGCTCTAGTAAATGTGTAGTCAGTGGTCTCACATATCCTACAAAGGCTAATAGACCGTTAATGCCATTCATCTTAATCTTTATTGACTGTCTGAAACAATTTCGATTTCTGAGCAAGAGAGACAAATCAATGTGGATAACATGAGACAATATACGTAGGGAAGCTTCAATAGGTGAACCCGATTTACTGCCGGCCCGGATTCATATTTTTTGCCCTCTTTTAAATCTAAAAATCGAACGGATTTTTAAATTATGTAATTATTACTATTAACTGCCTTTCTGATCGATATTCGCCACAAAAATCCCGTTTAATCGCTCGATGAGGAAGCTGCCTTGGCCAAGCAAATATTTGCTGAAAGATTTAAAATCTACTCAAATTGACCCGTGTTAAGTGTTCATGCGGACAGGGAGAAAATAAAAATAAAAACAAAAATATAATGCTGCGCCCAAAACAGGGACAGTAGGTGGTTTTTATTTAAGCAACTGAAATGACTGCGTAAATATTCTCACATAATATTTGGAAATGCTTGCACATAGTAAATCAGTGTGTGATTTGTTTGATTTATCTTGAATTAACCTCTTGGTCGATTAATCTGTGATTCACACACACAATTACAAAATAATGAGAAGATTTGTTAACCTAATAAAAACGCAGCCAATCAGACGCTTTGACCCACTAGCTTGTGTGGCCCGCCACCCTGGCTGTCTTTCGCACACCCCTCTTCTCGGACGAGGCCACTAGTGTGGCCTATCTCTGGAAGCCTTTCCCATTCGAGTTACTCTAATTCAACCGACCCCGGCACTCCCCTCTCCATATTTCCCATTGGAAATCTTGCGATATGGCCACGCCATGCCCCGCACTTGACCCATCCCAACTGCTACTGTGGAGCCGTTCATGTCTATGACTTCCCGTAAGGTATGAGTAGTCAGCAAAGACTCAACTGCAATGTTGTTTACATTGTAGTTCTACATCTGCGTGAAAGTCTTTTGACAAGGACAGCGTCACAAGGTAAACTTCGTTGCAGAAACTCGTGAGATTTTGTCTATTTCGAGTCAATAAATTCGATCTCCTAAAGAATCATGATTTAAAACATTGTACTTGTCGTATTCGTACCTAATTAAAGAGCTGTGCAAAAATGACATGAACGGCGCCACTTCATTGATCAGCGATAGAAACGAGACGAGAGTGTGTAGAGGTAGTAGCAGTAGTAGGAGTAGTATAGTAGTAGCAGCAGTAGTAGTAGTTGTAGCAATAGTAGTTGTAGCAGTTGTAGTAGTTGTAGCAGTAGTAGTAGTTGTAGCAGTAGTAGTAGTAGTAGTAGTAGTAGTAGTAGTAGTAGTAGTAGTAGTAATAGCATTAGTATTAGTAGTAGTAGTATTGGTGGTAGTAGTAGTAGTTAGCAAAGCTGAGGGCATACGTCAGTCAGTCTGTTGGCACGGTGTGTCTTAAGCCAGCCTCTACACTTGACATACGAGTCGCCGAAAAATTACTGCCTCCACGGGAGTTACGTACACTTCTGTACGTTTGCTTGCACGAACATGACGCCCGTGTTCTCTGATGGATTGCAACGGAGTTGACGTTGCCTACAGGTACTTGACATTTCAACCACGGGATTTCTTCATATCTGACCTCTGGATGTGTTTGTCCCTTTCGACACGCATCAATTTTTCTTCACGATCTGTGCGCTGCTTGAAAAAAGTCCCAGGCGCGACCTTGGGGAGAAGGGTCACGTCTTGCGTGTCCTCCAATGCTGAATCATTCAGCTGACCACGAGTAGAAAGCGAGGCGGTAGATGCGTGGGCGAGGTGTGTCCATCTTGCGTGAGTGTGCCACGTCGCCTCGAATTACACAGGCGCTGTGGGAATGGGCTCTACGGGCGAATCGTTGGGGCGGAAACGCCACAAAAGGTTTTATTGATCAGAGTGTTGCATTAGGACATCCCGCCCTGCAGACCCCAATAGTCATCCCTGTCTTTCCGTCTGCCATCTGTCTCTGTCTCCGTGTCTTTCCATCCTAGGCCTGCCTGTGCCTGGCCTCAGCTGTCTTCTTTCTTTTCTCTGTGAATGTGTTTGCGTATTGCTCGTTCACTCGGTTGCTGTCTGTCTGTCTGCCTGCCTACCTGCCTCTCTCTCTCTCTCTCTCTCTCTCTCTCTCTCTCTCTTTCTCTGTCTGTCTGTCTGTCTGTCTGTCTGTCTGTCTGTCTGTCTGACTCTCTGTCTCTTTCTCTCTCTTTCTCTTTCTCTCTTTACTCTCTCTCTCTCTCTCTCTCTGCCTCTGTCTCTCTTCTTTTCCTGCTTTCCTTCAACTGGGCAATTCAGTCAAGCGTCACTTAAATCATCACTGACAAGATCGTTCTCAAGCATGCAGTCCTGTAGCACTTTATATATCGCAGACCTATTTCCAACCCAAAAAAGCAGGCACACTGCCAAAAAAAATATTGGTGTTTCCTCAAACGTATTTCGTACTGAGACATCCTTTCAAAGAATACCACTATATAGTCTTCGATCAGTTTTTGTGTGTGTTTTTTTTCCATGTGGATTGCGCCACAGTTTATCTCTGTTTTAGTCTTGAAGTGATGGTCATGCGGCCTAATTGTGTATATGATTAAACACAAATTGCACCGCGGACTTACATGGAGGTTTCTTGCATGAGAGAGGCTTTTCCTATCGGATGCGCATGCGCATAGACCCCGTTTTAAGCTGGAATATGAAAGAAGACATGTGGTATGTATCGCTCTGCCAGCGCCGCAAAGGTAATAGTTGACAACTGCTGCAGTATTGCAGGGCTAAGGACCAATCAGTAAGCCCAATGTCATGATGACAATGGGAAGAGTACAAGCTGTCGCTTTGCTATATGTATCAAGAAAAAACGAAGCACTGCTGATTGCAACTGATGGTATCACTTCAGTGTACAGTCATATTAAAATGCAAATGACATAGATAAGACAAGGAAGCCCTTCATGTTGTGTGCTGAGAGAGTAATGTCCCTTGTACCTACTTTCCAGTTCAGGAAACCTGCACAGCGGCCGATGACACTGGCCGGCATAGAGGCCTTGTGCCTGCTTGGAAAATACGCAATACCTGTGCTTTGCGGCATTAATGGGAGCGAGAAAAACAGATGACAGTTGTTTCGAAATCTCTGCATAACTCCCGCGGGATCAGTTCGCTTTCAGGAAGCTCCTATGTAGACACCCCCCCCCCCCCAACGCAAAATGAGAGCAACAGGCAAAGCTCGCAGAGGTCATAGTCCCTGTCTCTGCGATGAGGTTTCCCCGAAACCATGGCGACCACAGTGGAATGACGACCTACTGGGTCAACGAAAGCGCTCCCCGTCTGGCAGCCCCAGAAGACGCTTCCTTCCCCGGTACCGTGGGTCTTGGACGGCGCCAGCCCCAGCAGTGGTGGGAGACGTTAGCGCAGTAGGGGTTCGTTGACCGTCACGCACAGAGCATCCTTCATTTCCTGCAATGCTATTTAGTAACGTTCTTCCGTCGTTTTTGGTTTAGTGGCACGGTTCCTAGATTGCAAACTGATGACTCTCCGGAAAACCCACACCCATTCGTCTGGCATGCAATTATTCCTTCGCTCTCTTTACCAACCCCTCAAAGCGCTTGTGATAGTCAGCGCTGTGCATTTATTCCGCCCGTGGTGCGTCGGTCTTGCAAATGCAAAAAGAAGTATCAAATTTTTTTGGAGACAAAAAGGTCCAAAATGACAAACCAAAGTCAATTTAATTAAGGAATTCAGTCGGGCATCGCACTCTCAGACATCACAGATTCATTCCGCACATTTTTCTTCGTCTTCTTCTCATCTTGCTTGTCTCTCGATGTCGAGGAAGACAACTCGCTGTGCCATCATCTGTGGATGATCATATGGCTCTGAAGACCAAACTCCGAGGCACTCAGGCGGCTGCAGGTAGGGCAAGGAACACCGGTCTGGGCAGAGGTTGAAGCAGCTCTGTGTCGTCTTGCTCGCGCGGCTTCAAGATGACAACGGCGGTCATCCTCAAAAGCTCCTGCAGCTTTTCGGATGGTGGCACACCAGAGGGTTCTGTCGGCAGCAGTGGCCTCAAGGTGCCGTGGTTGGAGGTTTGTCCATTTGATTTGGTTGTCCTTGTATCTTTTCTTTGGACCTCCTTGGTTGTGACCTCCATGTGCCAACAAGACATAGAATAGCTGCCGGGGGATTCTGGACTCCTCCATGCGGATAACATGCCCGGACCACCGAAGCTGGGCATTGATGATCATTGCTTCGATGCTAGTGGAGCCGGCTCTGTCAAGGACCTCCTGGTTGGTGACGCGGTCCTTCCAGCTAATCCGCATGATTGACCGCAGGGCGCGCATGTGGAATTGTTCAAGACGCTTGGCGTGCCTGTGGTACAGGGACCATGTCTCGCAACCATAGGGCAGTGAAGTGAGGACCACTGCCTTGTACACTTTGAGTTTGGTTGAGAGGCGGATGGTTCTGTGTTGCAAGACTCTGGTTTGGAGTTTCCCTAGTGCCTGGCTTGCTTTCTGGATCCTCGCTGCAATCTCGTTGTCGAGGGATCCGTCAGAGGAAATTATGCTGCCCAGGTATTTGAAACTGTCAACATTCCTCAGCTGCGTGCCATCAACGGTGAAGCATGGCGAGTGCGGAATGCTGTTTTACCGCCAAAATGAATGCAGATGAGCTCAGGAAATATATATTTGTCTTAAGCTACTCTCACCGGTTAAAGTAAATGTAATTGAGAACTAAAAATGGAAATCAAACGAGCATCATTTCAAAGCAAATTACTTCAGAGTGTTTCGCTATTACCTAACGTAGCAGTGGCACTCAGAAGTCAGTATGTAAAGCGGCACGGTATAGCGTTTGTTGTCACGACGCAATGGTAATGCAGCTGCGCCTGTGGCTGAGGTAGTGGCTTTGGCATCGGAGTCTTCTGGATGCAGTGGGTTGAAATGGTCAGATTCCGAAGCAGCAGGCGCTGTTTTCGCCATTGATTCTAAGAAAAGAATGCGGCAGAGAGGCTAAGACAATTCCAGCTGCTGCACAGCTGACCATGGCGATGCGGAAAAGTCATTGTGGCGCACGTGCAGCGTGCCAGGCGAACCGCGGGAATCCGTCTGGTGCCACAGACGCTCCACCTTCCCCTGCAGTTTCCAATGATTTGCGCGAGCGACCAGGCGGCAAGGCGAGTGCAGCTGATCGTGAAGAGTCAGGAATGTTAGAGGCAGGCCGCCCGCCGTAACGACCATCGTCATAGACCGCCTTCATTGGTAGCCGGCTTCAGTTTTCTGTAACCGAACCGCTCCTCAAAGGAATGCGACCTTGTTTCGGCTGATTGCTACCAAAAATACCTCCACTCCGGAGTTCGACAAGCCTTTTCGAGAGGGTGATAACATCAAGGAACAGCATTTACCAGCTATGAATGCTCTCATGAAAACGAGAAAATCGCCACTGAATTAAGTTTGGACCTCACGACTCGCCTCGTGGTCTCCTTTCGCTCGATCGGTGCGTCTGGATTTGCAGGCCGCTTTCCGAATGCGTCTCTGAAGGGCGGGATGTGGCAATTAGGGAAGGCAGGAAGAAAGCTGAGAACGAGAGGGTAACTGCAGACCTGAGTGCCGACGGACGGACCAAAGATTGGAATGGGGTGGGCTAGGGGTGTGGGAAACAAAAGGATGCAGAGGATCACGTGGGCGTTATTGTTGGTTGCGTTTGGCAGGGAAGGATGGCAGGACAGGTGGATGAGGTCAGAGAAGGTGGAATGGATGGCCTTACATAGAATGGAAACAAGGGATGGGTTGAACTGACGAGTGAATGGTGCAGGGTGGGTGGTGGTGGTGCTAAGGTAGTGACAGTGGTGGTAAAGGTGATGGTGGTGATGATAGTGATGCTGATGGTGATGGCAGTAATGGTGGTGGTGGTGATGGGAATACCGCCATTAATGGTGGTTGTAGTGCTATGAAAGTGACAGTGGTGGTAAAGGTGATCATGGTTGTAAAGGTGATAATGGTTGTGATGGTGATGACGATGGTAATGGTGGTGATGACGGTGATGGTAGTGGTGACGGTAATGGTGGTGGTGCAGGTGGTGGTAGTGGTGGTGGTTTTAAAAGTGATGGTGGTAATGGTGATGGTGGTGGTGTTGGTTGTGGTGGTGGTGGTATTGGTGGAGATGGTGGTGGTGGTGGTGGTGGTGGTGGTAATGATGGTGATGGTGATGGTGATGTGCTGGTGGTGGTGGGTGTGGTGGTGGTGGTGGTGGTGGTGGTGGTGGTGGTGGTGGTGGTGGTGGTGGTGGTGGTGGTGGTGGTGGTGGTGGTGGTGGTAGTGGTGGTAGTGGTGGTGATGGGATAGTGATGGTGATGGAATGGTGATGGTGATGGTGGT
This sequence comes from Theodoxus fluviatilis, assembly GCA_034096865.1. Classification (NCBI taxonomy): domain Eukaryota; kingdom Metazoa; phylum Mollusca; class Gastropoda; order Cycloneritida; family Neritidae; genus Theodoxus; species Theodoxus fluviatilis. Next base: position 37,967 of record JAWQFJ010003790.1, read on the forward strand.
AGTGATGGTGGGGATGATGATGGTGGTAATGATGGTGGTGATGATGGTGGTAATGGTGATGGTGGTGGTGGTGATGATGATGATGGTGATAGTGATGGAGTTGGTGGAGGTAGTGATGGTGATGATGATGGTGGTAATGGTGATGGTGGTGGTGGTGATGATGATGATGGTGATGGTGATAGTGATGGTGATGGTGGTGATGGTGGGGATGATGATGGTAGTATAGATGGTGGTGATGATGGTGGTAATGGTGATGGTGGTGATAGTGATGGTGATGGTGGTGATAGTGATGGTGATGGTGGTAGTGATGGTGGTGGTAGTGATGGTGATGGTGGTCATGGTGATGGTGATGGTGGTGGTCATGATGATGATGCTGGTGATAGTGATGGTGATGGTGGTGGTAGTGATGGTGATGGTGATGGTGATCATGGTGATGGTGATGATGGTGATGGTGGTGGTTGTGGTGGTGGTCATGGTGATGGTGATGATGGTGATGGTGGTGGTTGTGGTGGTGGTCCTGGTGATGGTGTTGATGGTGATGGTGGTGGTTGTGGTGGTGGTCATGGTGATGGTGATGGTGGTGGTAATGGTGACGATGGTGGTGATGGGATGGTGATGGTAGTGATGGTGATGGTGGTGGTGGTGGTGATGATGGTGATGGTGGTGGTGATGGGATGGTGGTGGTGATGATGGTGGTGGTGGTGGTAGTGATGGTGGTGGTGGTGGCGGTAGTGGTGGTGGTGGTAGTGGTGGTGGTGGTGATGATAGTAATGGTGGTGGTGATGATGATGGTGGTAGTGGTGGTCGTGGTCGTGGTGGTGGGTGGTGATGATGATGGTGGTGGTGGTGGTGGTGGTGGTGGTGGTGGTGGTGGTGGTGGTGGTGGTGGTGGTGGTGGTGGTGGTGGTGATGGTGATGATGATGATGATGGTGGTGGTGGTGATGGTGATGGGAAGGTGATGGTGGTGATGGTGATGGTGATGGTGGTGGTAGTGATGGTGATAGTGGTTATTGTGATGGTGATGGTGGTGGTGGTGGTAGTGATGGTGATGGTGGTTATAGTGATGGTGATGGTGGTGATGGTGGTGGTCATGGTGATGATGATGATGGTGGTGGTTGTGATGGGAAGGTGATGGTGGTAATAGTGATGGTGATGGTGGTGGTAGTGATGGTGATGGTGGTTATAGTGATGGCGATGTTGGTGATGGTGGTGGTCATGATGATGGTGGTGATGGTGGTGGTGGTTATGGTGATAGTGTTGGTGATGATGGTGATGGTGGTGGTAGCGATGGTGGTGGTGATGGTGGTGGTGAGGGTGATGGTGGTGGTGACGATGGTGATGCCACTAGTAATGTTAATGGTGCTATCGGAGTGACAGTGCTGGTAAAGATGATACTGATGGTGAAGGTGGTGGTGATAATAGTAGTGGTGGTGGTTGTGTGGTAGTGGTGATAAAATGACTGCAGTTGAGGGATGATTGTGGATTGCAGATGGGGATGAGGGGTTGGGGCGGGAGGGAGGATTGGATTGGGAGAGATTGGGGTGGCGATGGATGGGAGGAGAGTGCGGGGGGGGGGGGGGGGTTTGTCTTGGAGGTGGAAGCGAAGATTGTGGACTGGGACGATGACAATGGAACGGGAGGCGTGGGGGGGCCTTGGAGGATTGGTGGCATGAATGAGCCAGAGTAGATAAGATCGTTGGAACGCTAGTGAAACGGAGAGGGAGAGAGAGAGAGAGAGAGAGAGAGAGAGAGAGAGAGAGAGAGAGAGAGAGAGAGAGAGAGAGGAGGGAGGAACGGAAAGATGAGTAAAAAAAGAGGGAGAGAAAAATATTTTTACAAAGCCGAAGGCAAGGAGGTGTTAACCTAAGCAGAGAGAGCGACAAAAGTAAAATGTTTTCTTTTTTTAATGATGAGCCGGTTTTCTGACGTAAAATTTAATTCCCGTAACGAACGAGGAATGAATTAATGCCACTCCACACTCCAGTGTGACAAACGGAATCGCATAGACGTTTGGAAGGTAACTGCGCGTTTTGCTGTGTGCACACACCTGAAAATTACTGTATAATGGACCCAAAGAGCGCTGTGCGACTCCTGCAAACCTTTTGTCTGAAACATAAAGTGGGTGCGACACTATTATATGCAAAGGCATGCAATTGGTATTTAGAAAGAGCGTTTTTAACCAAATATCTTTGTACATTTCGTATTCCTATCTCACTTCAAAAGGTCCATCAAAAGTATGAACAGCTTGACTGAGACAGTCGCAAAAGCCATCGGGATGAATTGAGTATTTCCGTCCATTGATCCAGTCGCCAGTAACGAGTTCCCACAGGGAGTTAACCTGGTACTGCGTTATAGACAGACGACCAGCACGAGTGATTGGGAAGGCAGCCATACGGAAAAACGGCTCTCACTGCAAGGCGAACCTCCCGTTCTCAACTCCTGCCTTTCCCTCCAGCGCAACAAAGGGTCTGCTGCCTGGACGGGCAGAATGTGGGGGCGCCACTTCGGTGATCACCCCGTCCTTGTCCCACGTCCTTCATCGTTTCACGCTCACGTAGGGGCGTGACCTCCTCCCCCGCAGCCACCTGTCCCCTGGGATCTCCACCGAGCCACACCCCCGGAGTCAACACAATGCCCACCCACCCCATTCCGCCCACCCTTTTACCTTTCCTGGCGATCAATGCGACCACGACTTGCACTGCTGGTAGGTGGTCCGAACTGCTGCCGCCCTAGGCACCTTGTGGAAAACGTCATCGTTGACGTCACGTCGCTGCCGGTTGTTGTTTTTTTCGCCAGAGCGTCCCATCACCCCCATACAGGTGATGCAATCTTTTGTAGTCAGAAAAACGTGATCTAGATCGTGGGTGTGAGAGTATGTGTACATGAGTGCATGCGTGTAATTGTGTGTGTGTGTGTGTGTGTGTGTGTGTGTGTGCGTGTGCGTGTGTGTGCGTGCTTGTCTGTGTGTCTGCGAGTGTGTGTGTGTGTGTGTGTGTGTGTGAGAGAGAGAGGGAGAGAGGGAGAGAGAGAGAGAGAGAGAGAGAGATAGAGAGAGAGAGAGAGAGAGAGAGAGATAGAGAGAGAGAGAGAGCGTGCACATATGTGCCCGCAAATTTTCTTAACACCAGCTCATCAGCTGGTCAAGGTGACATTATCCCGACGACCTGAGTGTAAATCACAGTGATGAAGGAAGAAGACTTACGTTGCGGTTCATGATACTCTTTGTATTTGTAAGGTACTCATGCGTGCGTTTGAATTCATATACAATCATTTTCAGATCATGTCATTTTGGTCGATAGTCCAGGAGTAATGTAAATAATTTTAAAAAGATTGGTTTCAAATCTGGCTCACATATAGCTTGTTCAGCGTGTGTCTACAACAATTCTGAAGAGAAAGATACAAAATGACACATACACAGCTGCTAGACATTGCGGTCTCCACGAACTATTGCCGCACGGGAAATAGTAAAAAGGTCCTTCACGGGCGTACCATGGATGCCCTGGAGAGCGGTACAAGGACTGAACTCAAGCCAACTAGCGGTACTGTGGCACATCCCAAATGAATGTGGACGCATGTCAGCGCAAGGTTGAACAGCAAGCATCCACAAGGAAAGTAGTGTTGAACTTAGAAGTCAACTGCCGAAGTAGATCTGTAATTAAGTGTGTTTGCATATGTGTGTGAGAGAGAGAGAGAGAGAGAGAGAGAGAGAGAGAGAGAGAGAGAGAGAGAGAGAGAGAGAGAGAGAGAGAGAGAGAGAGAGAGAGAGAGAGAGAGAGAGAGAGAGAGAGAGAGAGAGAGAGAGAGAGAGAGAGAGCAGTAGAGAATTGCAGTCGCCATGTCTCGCTGTCAGCATCCACACGTCAGTCGTATTGGACCCCTAAATGACATATCGGTCCTGTGGCTTTCAGGGACTCCAGGCTTTCACCACACGACGTCATAAGCCTCTGGAGTGCCAGAGGCCCTCCCTTGTCAAGGACAGAGGTCTCAAAGTTTTCTCTTGTAGACGTTTCTGTAGCAAAAGATAGTTTTATGGGAAAGGGGCGCTAGGCCCCCCCCCCGCCCCCTCCCCCGCTCAACATCCAACCTGGAGGACCAGTGGGTTGCCCTTTGTCTGGCCTCTGCCCTTTGACCTGTCCAGTTTGGGTGGCCCTACCAGAAGACTAAGCTCCCCCTGACTTAGCTCTTGGGGTCATTAAGGCATGCAAGCTTTCTGACCACGACAAGGTGGCAGCCCATTGCAGGGAGTAAACGACATGTGCACTCATTAACAAAACTTTACACTGCCTTTAGAAAAGCCTCCAGAGACGGGCCACACTGGTGGACACGTCCGAGGAGAGGGGTGTGGGAACGACAGCCAAGCTGGCGGGCCACAGCATTTCACTGGTTCCAGATTTTACGAGGTTGTTTGAATCTTCAAATTCTTTTGTCAATCTGTGTGTGGATCACTGCTAATTTACTGCGGATTAACCAACCAAAATCGCTTACCAGTCAGATGCGATGGCCCGCTAGCTTGTGTGGCCCACCAGGTTGATTGTCTTTCCCACACCCCTCTCCACGGACGTGTCCACCAGTGTGGCCCGTCTCTGGAAGATTTTTCCCTGCCTTTGTCGCCTGCAACGGAACATCAGCTCTAAAACATGAATGTAATGATTCGTTCCTGCATAGAACAAAAATCATTATTTTTGTCATGGTCGTGTACGAGAGAGCATTTTGTTTTCGCTTCATATATACGTTACGCCCAATCAGGACTAAAAAGCATACTAATTATTACTTTTTGTGAGAAGGGGTTTTCCGTTCAACAAAGTGAAATTTGTTTTCGTGAAACAGTATTCTTGACAATATATGAACGTGGAAACGACACGTTTACTTCCACAGATCTCGCATGATGAAAATCAGCACTAATTTATCTCAAACTAAAGAGAGATTTCTTCAAAGAATTGCTTTTACCGTGGGGAGGTCGAGAAGCAGACGGAGATATGTCCACATTACAGTGTTTACCAAATTTTTTCCTTTCTCCAGAAAGATCTTCCCGCGAAATTAGAATCTTCAGAGCGTGTCTTGAAGTATTCCTCGACTCTGGGAGTATTTCCGACCTGGGGAGGAGGAGGCTGAATGAAAGTGCTTTGGATACCAGCCTATTTCCTTCACCGACCCTTCAAAACAGGAAGTCGCACATTTAGTTTATGTGCTCGTTGCTAGGGGCATGGCACAACTAGTTAAACGCTCGAGTTGCCCCCTCATACGCTGCGGCACTGCCCGGACGGATGCTATTTGTCATCCCGCCAGAGAGGCGGGGGCCAAGCCCTCATCTCGCTCCGTGGAGGTCAGGGTGAAGCCAGCCTTCTCCGTCTGGTCTGTCTATATCTCCTTTCGTCCGTGCGTTCTTCATCGCATCATCCTCTCCATCCAACCTTCGTCTTTCGTGACCGTCGTGGTGCTCTAACGCCGTGGTGCTCTCTCTGCCTCCGTCCCTGCATCCGTCCAGGTGTCAGGTCTGCGTCCATCGAGACACCTTCCCACCGTACTGCCATTTCTCAGGCCATTTAGAAACGCTCTCATCTACTCATCTTAGTACCAACACTTCGTCCTTCCCTCCCTCAAAGACGGAGACGAAATCTCCTTGCCTCTCTCTCACATGTCTCTCTCCGTCTTCCGCCTTTCACTCTCTCTCTAGTTTTCAAATCTTTATCTCCATCGCTGTCACACAGCGGGTTCCCAAGCTCCTTCCGACATTGGGTTATCCCGCGTCCTCTCTTCGCCTCTCTCTCCAGACCAAGCAGGTCGCCCAGGCCCGAGCGAGTGTCTCCTCTCCACCCGCCTCCCACTCGTCGTCTGCGCCCCGACGCTCTCTCGACCTTCTCGAAATCCGTTCCAGAGTGAGCGGAGCCGCCACGCGCGGTTATCAATCTCCGTCAGCTTCTCTCCGGGGGACGCGTGCCCCTCCGGGGCTCTTCCGTGGAGGTCAAACTTCTCTCTGCCATGAGCTACCGTCCCTCAATTCTCAACCACACAACTCCGACCCATATCGTCTTCTCCCAGTAGGGCTCATTCACCAGCTCTGTTCTCTCAATCACTCTCTCTCCGTTCTTGGAGTTACTCGTATTTAGCATTCTCCTCTCGAGCCCTCTTCTCTACTTTCTCTGTGGCGGTCTTTCTCTCGTCCTCTTGTCTCCCTCGTTAGGGATGCGACTCTCTCTCAAATTAGGCATGTCCTCCCTCCAGATCTCCGGTCGTATCTTCCTCTCACGTGCCTCAAGTTCTCCTCTCAGCTTCCACACACGCACCAGATCGTTCTCGTCCCCCGGTTGTGAAGAGTCAGTCGCGAAACCGATCTCGGGGCTCTTTTTTCCTTATGCTCTACTCTCACTCCTTCTGTGATTTTTCATCTCTCGGAGTTGTCTCCTCTTCATCGAGTCGTCTAGCTCATCGTATGCGCTTCTCCTGTACTCCTGTCACAACCTTTCTCTTCTCCTCTCTATCTCTCTCAGTCATTTCCCCTTAAGTTCCTCATCTTACTCTCTCAAGCCCATATCCTCGACATCCTCTCAATCCCTTCGTCGACACCTAGACCCATAGCAGTTATCACTAAACTCTCCATCTCACAGATTCTCTTCCTTTTCTCTTCTTGGTGATTCTCGCATCTTCGATTCTTGCTCTGCATCAACAACGCTCGTCAGTCGACAAAATGCCAGTTCCGTTCATCTCTTCCAGAAATACGTTACAATCATGCTTCTTTCTCTTTGGTTTTTCTTTTTCCCACCCCCCCCCCCCCCTCTCGCCTCGAGCAGCAGTGGGCACTCGGCACGATCTTTCCTCCACCACTCGCGAATGAACCAATCCCGTTCTAACTCAGCTGCTCACTCTCCATATTTTTGTCTATCCCTCTCTTTCTCAAAGCGCACAGCCCGAGTGATTCCTTTCCCTCGCAAACCCCCCCCCTCCACCCCCCCTTTCGAGCAACCTGGACTTCCACGATGCGCCTGCGACTCCCTCCAGTTCCTTTCACTAGCGCTTCTTCTTTCATCCGTTCTCTTCCTCCTCCTTTCAGCTCTGTACATCGGTCTTGCTAATTCCCCCCCCCTTCTCAAGGCCGGACGCCTCCATTCTCCTCAGGCGCAAATAGCCGCGGATTTTTTCGCTATTTTCCGTCTTCACTTTCTCCCCTCCCCCGTCTCCCGTTGAAAAACTGTCCGATCAAGCTATCAGTATTCCCCCCCCCCACCGCCGGCCTCTTTCCACGTCACCTGCCGCAATGCTATACCTTCGCTCCCGCTAGGCCCGAAAATTGTGCATTCTGTCTTCTCCTATTCTCAATCTTCTCATTTCTTCCCCCGCGTACCCGAAACCCGCCGCCTCTACTCTCTACAAGGTGGTGCTCAAACACACGTGTAGTCTCACTCGTTGCGGAGGTCTCAAACATCTCTACGCAACCACCCCCATCGGCGTTAACCACTTCGCTCGTTTTCCCTTCCTCCTCCGATCCTCTGTCCACTTTTTTTTCCCTCGCACAGCTGCGCAGGAATGGATTCTCATACCCCCAAAGCCACTGTCATGTCTTTCTCTGCCTCAACCGCTCGCTAGAAAGTGAGCGGGCCGTCAAGGGATTGAACGTTTCCTCCGCCACGTCCTCCCTTTTTTTTTTATTTTTTTTGTATCTCTCGAACGTACGCCACTGACGCACGAGATTTAAGACCAAAACGGTTCCACAAAGCTAACGGGGGGAAGATCCAGGAGCTTTGCCCTCCTCGACCTTGTCGAAATGCCATCACGGATCCCCCGTACCCTGTCCCATTCAACTACCAGACAACGCCTCCACGACAAGGAAGGATCTTTCACAAACACTAGCTCCCCCCTACCGTTCTATCTCTCTCTCGTTCTCTCAGACTTGTTTCTTCCCTCCTAGTAAAAAATATCTTATTCTGCCTAGCATATTCCCCCGCTCAAGTGGACACCAAGTACTGCACCGCGATATTCCCATCTTTTCCCTCCTCCCACAAACACAAACATACTTTCTCCCTATTCTCCTTCACCCTCAGTTTCCCCCTTGTCTTTCTTTGTTCTTTTCCTCTTTCCCCCACCCCCTTTCTCTTTCGAGTCCCCCTGTCCCCTCCCCCTACATTTTTTGTTAATCTCCTCTGCCAGGGACTGGCGGGGCGCCTTTTTTTCCCCTCCCCAACTTCTTCCGTTCCTTCCACTCTTATCGCGTTTCCCCCCCCCCCTCAATTATGGGGGTTTTTTTTTCCCCCCCCCCCTCCAATCTTTCCACCCCCCTTTCACCCCCCCACCCCACTCTTTTTCTTCTCCCTCCTCACGGGTCTTTTTGGATTTTTCCTCTCCTCTGCACTTCCTCACAAGCGCTGCTCGTGGTGTGCAACTCACACAGATAATGGAATCAACACCACGGTACAAAGCGCTATCCCTTCTCCCCTTTCCTCCCGCCCCCCAGACTCTCAGGACCTCCTCTTGTCCTGCTTTCTTTCCCTCTTTCCTCTCTTTTTTCCTCTCTCCCTTCCCATCCCTCCAAATGCCATCTCCCCCACCCACCCCCCCCCCCCCCTCCCCTCCCTATTTTTCTCTGGATCTGCATTTATTTTTCTTTTCCTCTTCATGCCTCTCTTCTTTTTTCCTACCCGCCCCTTTTTCCACCCCCCCCGCCCCTCAACCTCTTTTCTCGTCTCCTTTCCCTCCCTACCCGTTTCCCATCTCTTAAACATATCGCCCAAACTCCGCCGCGACGACCTATTCTCGAATGCCTAACCATCTCCCCTCCTCGTCCATATGTCCGAGACCCTCCTATTATTTTCCAGTGCAGGCCCCCACAACGTCTTCCCCTCCCTTCTCTAGGATGGCTTTCTTCTCTCCGTGTAAGAAACACACTTACGAGCCTCCCCTTCTCCTCCGTCTACCGTCAGTATCGCAGAGCTGGGCTTCTCTCCGCTCTGGCCTATTCATCTCACTACACGCGCCTCGCCCGGTCTCCGCTTCTGCCCGTCATTCCTCACAAGGCGTGAAGCGTTCATGGGTCTTTCTCAGGGCGACAGCCCCTCGAGCGTCCCTTCTTCTTTTTTAATTTCTTCCTCTTCTTTTTTCCACCAGCCCCCGCCCTATTTTTATTTCTTTCTAGTTTCCGCACACCTTCCTCCCTCTCATCCGCCATTCCTTCACCCACCTCTGTCCTCCCTTCTCCGCATATTCAAATTTTCGGCTAAGGCCCAAAGCGCCTTACTGACACTTTGGACCTCGGTCCCTCCATTGCCCCGCCTTCCGCACATGGTCGTAAAGTATCTTCCGGCCTGGTGGTAATTTCTCTTGCTCACTCTCATCTATTCCGTCTATTCTGATTCTCTCGTCTCTAGTTCTCACCGGTTTATCTCGTTCAGCCTCAGTCTCCTTAACGCTCCCTCCCTACTCCTCAAGAAGCCATTTCCTCCTCATCGGCCCCTCCTCTCCTAATCCCTTCCGTAGCTCCGATTAAGATTCGGTATCCCCTTCCCCCCTTTTTCCCCCCCCCCCTGCTTCTCTTCCTTCTCGTTCCCGCGCTCATCCCGATAGCCATCTTTATTCTCTCCTCCTTCCATCGCAGCTAAATCCTCCCCCCCCCCCTCGAAATCGCTCCCTCACACGCCCGACGCTCTCTCCCCGCCCCCCCCCCCCCCCCCCCCCCCCCCCCCCCCCTCCCCCCCCCCTATTTTTTTTTTCCCCTTCCCCTCTCCTTAAAAAGCTCATTCAATACCAAATGATTATCCTTCATTTTTTTCCTTCTCCCATTTTAGCCCCAAAGCACTTTTCTCCATAGCGTTTCATATTTCGCCTTCCCCCCCCCTCAAGAATGCTCCCTATCAAAACACTCCCCCCGACACATGGGAAGGACCTGGTGGACTAGACGACCTGCGGAGCTCCTTACCGAATTGTCCACTTCTCCGGTTCTATTTTCTCGCCCTCCCATTCCTTGTATATGCATTGGTCTTTTCCTCTCTTATTCCCCTCCTTTCTCACTCATCCTCTTCTCTTTTCCTTCCCTTGATCCTTCTTCTCCTCTTCACTCTCTTTCTTCTTTTCGTTCCTCCGAGCAATCCTCCCTCGTATAGTGTCGTCTGACTCACTCGATTTCGACTTTTCCCCCCCCCCCCACCCCCCCCCCCCCCCCCTCCTTGCTTCTCTTTTCCCCCCCCCTCTCCTTTTTCTTCGTATACGCTTCAATCTTTTTAATCCCCTTCGTTTGTTCACACCCCCCTCATATTTCCCCCCCCACCCCCCGCCGCCCCAATAGAACCAACAACCTATCTGGGCCATAAATTTTAAAAAAAAAAAAAAAATCTCAATATTCCCCTTCTGTCTACCTGCATCCGAATAGGTAAAAAGATCTACGGAAGGATACCTAGGCTCCTCTTTGATGATTGTTTACTCTACTTGCCTTTTCCTCTCTATCTCGGGTCCCTCTCGACGATTGCTCTTTTCTCTTTCTTCCCTTTCCTCCCCTTCCCTCTCCTCTCCAGTTTCTCCCTCGTGGATGGGACCCTTTTGCTCCCCCTACGTTTCCCTTTTCACCCCCCCTTACCCTCACGCCCTCCCCTTCTTCCCCCGCCCCCCCCCCCCCCCCCCTTTTTTTTTTATCCCCATTTATTCTCCCGGTTCTAAGAAGACCGTATGTAGCTCGACGGCTTTCTTCATTACAAGCCCGTTAGTCAGCGATTCAGGAGATGTCCTTTCTTTTGTCTCCAGGTCCGAGCCGGAGGGTAGGGACCCTCTCAATTGGTCCGGTATCATCGGCTCGACACTTCCCTTGGCCCGGATACCCTAACGGTTTCATTTTTTCCCCTTTCTTCATCTCCCATGAAAGGGGTATAGATTGCGCGATCCGGTGTAACCACCCTCTTCTCCCTTTTTTTTTTTTCTATCCTTCCTCTTCTCCCTCCCCCCTTCTTTCTCTTTTTATTTTCTCTCTTTTTCCCTGTCCCCTTCTTCATTCTCTTTGGTTCTCTTCTTTTGCGATCCCACAATCCCGCCGATTTGTGTGTCATTTCCTCCTGCCCCCACATTTTTCTCAAATCAAGCCACCCCTACGCCTCATCCTTTTTTTGGTGTATTTCCTCGTTTGGCCAAGAATTCGGCCTCCCTTCAAATGTCATATGCCTTTCTCACCCTCTGATTCAGCACTACATACCGTGAGTGATGTAGAACATGTCCTTTCTCTTTTTCTTCTTCCATGTTTCCTTTCCCTTTTCCTTCTCAGTATTTTCCCTGGCACACGAGGCCCCCCTTTCCTTCTTCCAAAGCAATTTACTCTGCCGCTCACCCCCGTCTCCTGGGCGTCAGAGCCAACTTCAGATTCATCCTTCCTTTTGTTTTTCCCCTTTCTTTTTTCGCACCTCTCGGATCTGAAATTTGTATCTATGTCCCTCTCCTCTCACGATTCTTAGCTTTCCCTCTAAGCAATCACTCCGCGGTACTAATTGATTACTTTCGTCCCCACTCCATATTCTCGATTCTCTTTTTTTTTCCCCTCTCTTCCTCCCTGTTCCACCCCCCCCCCCCCTCTCCTCCCTCCCCCATCCCTCACGCACCTAGAGCACCACAACCCCCCGCCTTCTCTCTTTTTTATTAGGTTTCCCCCCCCCCCCGCCCCCCCCCCCATCCCCCCTTCGAGCGTGACTACCCTCACAGATCTCCCTCTTGTTTCCTTGTTATTTCTTCCTTTCTATCCTCCCTCCACCCCCCTTCCCCTCCTCTCCTTCCCCCCCTTTCCCCCTCTTATTTTTTCCTCCCCCTTTCCTTCACCACATGTAACTTATACCAGGGTTCACTATACTTTGGAGCCACGGAAAGAGCTTGGACAGTCGGGGGGCATGGCGTTCCTGTTCGGGCCGATTGAATAGTGGATTACCAGACTAGGGCCGCTAAATACAGAGACAATGCATGGGTTAATACTAGCGGACGAAAGCACATCCGAGTTGGATTTGTACATAGAAGTCAGGGAGGCTACGATGCTGAGGGTAAAGATTTAATCAGCCAGAAACAGTTGCTCCAGATCAGTGTCAGTTATGCATGAAGTAGAACACATATCTGGTGCGGGATGAATAATAAGCCTCATTGATATTTTCATTCCGCTGCGCAAGGGTCGGGGGGGGGGGAACTGGATCCTTAAATACCACTAAAAGTAACTCGAGTTGGCAATCTGCAACAACTAGTCACGTAGGGTAGAAGGATTGGACAAATCATGCGAGTGTGAAAAAGTTTCTAAGTGCATGCGCGATAATGGTTGTACCGCCAACTGTGGTGTCGGAAAAGATCAAACGAGTGTAAAGTCAATCGGGGCTTGTGCGCAAGATCCTTTTCCTGCCAGCGTATAGAGTCCGACGAGGTAAGGTTCGTTAGAGTTGATGGAGGTAGCATTCAAACAGGCCTTACACCTATCTGATGACACGCCTAGGGAACATGAAACCAAATGTGTGAAAAAAGAAAAAACAGGGTTACGTATTCTTCAACGAACTAAAAAAGCTACGCCCGTTGAACTATTCGCTCGGTCATTCTGTAATGCCGGCATTTACTAATAATCTAATGTGAATATTAAGGTTTACCTGAAAAGGCGTAAAACCGGGAGCGTTCGACTCAAAGTATTGGCAAGCATATCACGATGAAAGTAATCTGAATATGAAGCGGCTAGAGAATCCGCTCACTGGGGGGGGAATCATCACAGGGTGCATCTTTGTGATAGGGGGGGGGAATAGACAAGGTTTTGCTGAATATGTCTGATTTGGATACTCTAGCGTACAGTGCAATAGTACCGATTAAGAGTGATAAATGGAGTAGCGTACTTATAGGCGAGACGGGGGATAAGGACAAATGTCTCGCATCTTGAGGGCCTATTTCGAATCGGAGACGTTTCGTTGATCCCAGCCTAGTCCTAGAATCGGTATGTGCATTCTTAGATTCCCTGTTCGCTATACAGAGACGGGAGTAGCTAATATATAATCGAACAAACTAACATGATTCAGAAGCCTTCAAACCTTTAGCTAAGCGACGGATATAGCGCTATTATATGATCGCACAACGAATGGTAGCTAAAGTTAAAGACCAAGATAGAGACTAGATGCTTTTAATGAATATATTGGAAGACCGCGTGTTGTGCTCAGCGACATCGTAGAATCCAGGGACTGGTTTCTGACAGGAAAGAGTACTGTTTAAGAAAGACAAGAACGATTAGCACTCCTAACTAATCCAAGAGTATTTTTCTCGCCCAATTACATTATTTCTCTTTTTTAACCATTTCTCCTTCTCCCCTAAACAGGTCTCTCAGGGGGAGAGACGTCTGTACACTTTCGTCTGGCTATCTGGGTTCAGCAGCCCACAGTGTAGGTTAGCTTGTGGCATCATGTCCTGCCTTTTCCTGAGAAAAACCCAAGACGTATAAGGACATTCAAATTGGTTATGAGGTGGCCAAGTGTAGGTCTCGAAAAAAAATAGTTGTTAGTAACAGGGTTGCTTATAGGTGGATAAGTCCCTCTTAGGCGAACCAGAGCACTATCTTCCGAAAAATTTGCGTTCCCTGTATAAGGTTGCCACGCGTGGGGGGGTCGAGGGGGCTGTGGACGTCACCATGATGTTAATAGACAGGGCCTTCTGTTCGGTCCCTTTTGTCTATTGTGGTGTTGCCATTGTATGACTAGCGAGAAGCCTAAGGGTAAACGTAAATACTCAACTCATGAGTCTTACACATCACTGGTCGTCCTGACACCATAGATATTTAAACTTTCGGTTCTTGGATATGTATAGATTGACCAACTTAATCGGCCGCCCACATAAGTAGTTCGTATCAACTTTATAGGACAGGATAACAGCGAACGCATTCCTCCTAGTATTTTTTGTCGGATAGTCTCGGAATATCATCATTTTGTTGTGTTTAGCTAGGTGTCTCGGCCAAAGACCGTTTATACACGTGATTTTGCCCATTCCAGCGAGGCGAGTCCAACTATTGGTCTCAGAGTTGTCATGATAACTTCCATGAATGCGGCGAAGAAGTGGGTCCCATTAACTTTTTCCTTGCCCATGATTTGTGGGTAAATAGTCGGGGGGGGGTGCCCTCTACGGCGTCTATCTCAGCCTATCTAAGCCATCACCGCATAGAAACGAAATAAGAATGGAGGTGTCAATGGTGTAAGTACATTGTTTTCTTACTAACAATAGCTCTACCGAGGTCGGGGAGTGTCCCTCGCGGATGTTTTTTGATGAAGCTATCGGCTGGGCTTCTGTGCTAGAATTGCCGAGAATGAAGTTTATAACAAAAAACTCTCTTGTTAGCCCATTATCCGGGCTAGAACACAGAAGCTCAACACCCCGCACCAAAAATATGCGCGCTCTGCGATAAAGTCTAACAGTCTTAACGATTGCACTCGTCCGTGAGCACGAATGGCGTAACAAAAACCTATACAGATCAACCAACTAGCTTAAGTGTTTTGGTCGCCAAGCCTCCAAACGTACTAGAATACTATGGTTAAATGTCGAACTCCCTGTGGGGGGACTAGCCCAGTTCAAGGGTCTAAACCCTGCTTAGTAGGGGAGTTTACATGAACATTCCAAAAACTAAAGCAACGGTAATAAAGTAGTAGACAAGAACTAAATTTAAATTGAAGAGAAAAGCGCAAAAATAGTTTCATTTTACTTACCGGATCGAGAATGACCTTTTCGCTATAAATACCGCTCGCTCATTCCAGGCGTTTCACTCATTTAATGTGCTCACGCGACTCAATAGCTGGTTCGGCTGAGCCAAAAAAGATTTCGATGAAAAACGGCAGGCCAACTATAAGTCGGATGTCTTTGTGTCTCTTGGCTTCTTCACCCCGTGGTCAATGCCTTAATGCTTCCTAATTCTTCTCCCTTCTTTCACCTCCCTTCTGAATTTCTTCGACGATTGTTTATTTCTCACCTAAAACATGACCTCAAAAAAAAAATGTTCGTCAATAGCGGTGTACAATTTCAGAAACGGTATACTTCGAATACAGCCTCATATTTCTTGCCCTATCTTTTCGAAAAGAGAAAACCTCTTTTTTTTCCTTCTCGCTCTGAAGGGGGGGGGGGGAAAAAAAAAAAGAAACACATATTTACCCGCGCCACCCCCTTCACCTCTTGGACGGTATATTCCGGACTAGTCCAATGCATTCCCAGTGATCACGAGCTCTACCTCCGCCATTTCACCCTCTCCAGGCTGCCCCCATCACTACCTGGCAAATGCAGTCTTGCCTTGTGCTTTTGCAGTACTCAATGGCTATTCATTCTATTCGCCGGCTCTCGACTCCTTCACATTATCAGAAGTGCCTTCTACTCGGCTAACCAACTTACTCAAATCTCCTACTATTTCTAAGGTATTTTCGGGATGACACTTACCCTCGTATGATTAAACTTAG